>JABJVR010025982.1:10727-23960 GCA_025773905.1 Chitala chitala
CCCTGTATCGTGTCAGTCTGGCTGTGAGACACAGCGTCAGCGTCCTGTATCGTGTCAGTCTGGCTGTGAGACACAGCGTCAGGACCCTGTATCGTGTCAGTCTGGCTGTGAGACACAGCGTCAGCGTCCTGTATCATGTCAGTCCAGCTTTAAAACACAGAGCTCTCTGCCTGAGAAAACACAGACTGTAGCTCCCCTGTTCGGACAGATAAATGAGCATCTAAAGAATGGGCAGCCCGTGTCAGGCTGTGGGGTCTCACCACTGCCTCAGAGGTGGATTGCTGCTGTTTGAGGAGCGTCTTGGGCAACTTCCTGCTCTCGCAGCACTCCTGCAGATGCAGCTTCTCAAACAGCACCTGCATGGCAGATAGGAGGCGCTACACACACAGCCCTCAGCCTCACAACTCTGATCAGGATCAACAGTTGCCCGTGTACACGCTCAAGGCCCTAGAGGTGTGGAAGAGGAGCGGACGTTCCTCAGGACTGACCCTGCGCAGCTGAGCACTGCTGGACACCAGGAACTGCTGCCCTGCTGCTCGGTGGGCCTCCTGTTCCAGCTGCTTCAGTCGTCTCTGGAAAACACACACACACACACACACACACACACACACACACACACATTAAGAGACACCTGCTGTAAATAATTCAGACAGAGAAACACACCAGCTTGAGTGCATACAGATAAACTACTCCATTCTATTGCCCAACAGAAAAAGACAAAAGCTTAGGAAGACACAGCTCAGATAAACAGCAGCTTATTGGATGTCGCAAAGTACTGACATGAAAACTGCTGGCCAAAATTGACAGCTCGTTATATAGGGGTGATAACAGCTACCTCTGCATCTTTAAGTGTCCCACTGAGATAAAATAAAACATTCCCTTTTATGACAAGCCTTTACATTCATCTATTTAAAGTGCATTCCTTGAAATGATGTGACCCTAAAATACTGAAAACTAAGTGCAATTATCTGAAATATGACAAAAGAAAGAAAAATTTAAACCAGTTATTCAATATTTCAGATAGAAACAAAAACCATCGGTTTCATACTCTTATTTCCCATTGGATTAACTGTTCTCATTGAGAAACAGACATTACCTAGCAGTAAAGATTTTAAATGAAAACAGCTTGCACCTTTTAGGGGATTGCTTCATAAATGTATGGGACATCTGTACCTTCACAAACAAAATGAGGGCTACTTTGTCACAGCTTGGTCCATTTAGAAAACCATTTCCAATACACAATTAAAACTAATGAAAATAAACAGAAAAGATGTGGGACAGAACAAAGTGACTTCTTTCCTTTTTCATTGTCAGGACATAACCAATGCTCTCTATTGGTTGTTTTTAAACTGAGCAACAGCCAATTGTTTCATTGTTCTACTGGTTTTGGCCAGTACAGATTGTTGACTGATGTATCATTGTATAAATACAGGTGATTTAGCACATTAACCCCATAATGGTTAAGAAATCTGTGCAAAATACAGAACCACAAAATAATATTACTCAGTTAACTCTTAACATTTTTGGTAAAATTAACAAGGGCTTCAACTGTTGAGCATGGCCAAGATTGCAGTTTTTACATCTTGCTGAGGTACACAAATGAGCTTGAAACAGAACAAGATCTTCCTAGGACATGGCTTATCCAACACTGAAAGGATAAGCCTTTCTGACCCTATAAGATTTCAGGCAGTTCTGTGATAATCCCCCCCCCACACACACACACACACACAGCCAACCAAAGGCCAACTGGTCAACTAAGAGTGACAGTAATAAACAATGTAAACGTGATCATTTAAATCTTTATTACCACTCTGCCCCTGTAGTAGTAGGACTACTGCCAAAGATGATGTCCGGGCTTCAGGGAAAGAAGAGACCCAACAGCCTAGCAGCATCTCATCAAAGTGAACAGAATAGCAGGTAACACTGAAAACCTGCCTGTTCCTCCAGGTCAGGTTTGAAGTCTACAGCTGTCTTCGGTCAAATGTGAGCTTCCAACTCTGAATGTTGAATGCAAATGCTATTTAAGTTCCATGTTATAAATACAGCTTCTTGGCAGCATATAATTAGGCAAATTTATAATTATTATTTTTAAATAAATAAGGACCTGTCATCAAAACAGCGTCAAGCAAACGTGTAAATACCTATTATAAACACATATAAAAGTCACAAAACCAAATGTACATACAATGAAAACATGTCTCAACCATTAAACTCAACCAGGTGTTTTTTCTACAGAAGTATAATTGAAAAAAACAACCAATAACCCCCTCAAGCAAAACTGATAGGAAGGCTTTTTTAATTACGAAAACATTTAGGAGAACACTTAAAACACCATGTGTCTCCCCAAACACAGAGACAGACAAATGGCTGCGACTTGGTCAGAGTTCTCCAGACAATCACCACCATGATCCCACACTTGTGGAACAATAATTCTGTCTGGCTTTGCTCTTTATTCGTCTCATTGTCTGTCTCCTTGCCCACCCTGCAAACCTAAAATAGCACCTGTATCCATGACGGCTGCCCTCGGAGCTACAGTACATCACTGCAGAGGTCTCAGCCTTGGTGCTCCCACACGGCTACCGTGACATGCCTGGCTGCCTGGGAGATTAACAAGCACCGCTCCCCAGGGTACTTCATTGTCAGATCTGTGCACCCCCCTGCCACGTCCCCCCCAGACAGGCATATTGTGAGGTGGGATCAGAAGGCAATCATGTCTATGTTCTGCAAATCACACGCACCTAGTAACTCACACCTTAACCTTCACATTGCTTGTCTTTATTATGATGGTTTGAGCCGGTTAACAGAAGCCGCATAAAGTATTTTAAAAGACATTACCAGGCCTGGGTGGCACTGTGCTAAATTAAGACCAAGGCCTTTTTCCAAACACGGTCTTGTCTGAGCTCAAATAATATCTCTTCTTGACAAAGTGTGTCCCACCGAACCTGTAAAAATAGTAACAATATTTACTCGCTCAGTAAAAAGCCTTATCCAGGCCATGCAATGCATGTAGCTATTCCGCTAGATAATTACACAAACAATTGTGGTCAAGTGCACTCCTTAGGGCACGGGCATTATCTTCCCATATACAATACAATACTTAGGAGACTTTAATGAATGTTAAGCTGTCTGACCCCCCATTGTGCCCCTTTTATTTGTGTGTTTGTTTGTATGTGTGTTTTTTTCCCCAATAATTTTTTTTTCATAAACCTCTAGGCAAACAAAGCTGCAACATGGTGGTTCAATAGGTAGGACATCAGACTGGAATGTGGAAGTCTCTTAGTTCGAATCCCACCCCAGTCACCAGGTGTCTCCCTGAGCAAGACAGTCAGCACTAGTTTCCTGGGTGCTGAATAATGGCTGCCTACTGCTTCCCCAGAGGATGGGTTAAATGTAGAGAAGCAATTACCCTCTGGGATCAATAAAAAATAAAGAATGAAAAAACAGAAGGAACCTGTCTGAAACCTTTACTGAGTTACAATCATATTATCTACATCTGGATATGACTGTGGATCCTACATGCATGCAGAGCTGGCATCTCAGTCTGGTGTGTGTGTGTGTGTGCGTGCGTGAGAGAAGAGCCTGTAAGTGGTGTTAGTAGTGTTTGTCACAAGCGTAGCATACATCAGCCACAGGCCTGGAGGTGAAGAGTCAAAGATTAGCACTGACACATCCATACAGAGACCACCACCCCTCTTAGTCGACTCTTGGGATGCTGGATTAGCTTTCGTTAACATGATTAGCCCATCCTCACACGCATGCTGGACAAACAAGGGGGGAGGGGGGGACCTTGTCATTGCGTTGCATTCACTCTCTGATGTGCATCAAAACAAATAACACATCACATTTCTGACGTTAACAGTGTTCAGTTTGAACTACTGCAAGGCTGAGACATCATCAACTTTATAGGAGACAGTCACAGATTCCTACTACTCAATCCCCCACGAACCCTTGGTGCTTTGAAGAAGAAAGGGCTAACCTAGCTCACACTTACTAGTAACTATAGGAGCCAAACAACCATGGTGTGCAACCTCCATTCATAGAATAGAATAGAATAGAATAATTTATTAATGCCACACAACAAGTTGGTGGAATTTGGTGTCGGTACAGCATGACAATGCTCACATCGCCTGTGTCACATACAACACAACAAAGACAATCGTATGCTAACAATTCAAACAAAACATCACCACATAGTAAAGTGCATGTTGTTTCTCAATTCATGATCCGGTTTAGTGTCCTTATGGCAGAGGGAATTAAACTATTCTTAAGCCTTTGTGTTCTGACAGGTAGGGACCTGTAGTGCCTCCCAGAGGGAATCAGTGCAAAGAAACGGTGAGCAGGATGAGAGGGGTCAGATGTAATTTTTGTTGCTCGCTGTGCTATGCGTCTGTGGTATAATGTTTCTATGGATGGAAGTGTGTGATCAATGATAGTAGATGATTTGTCAATAATGCGCTGTAATTTTTTGCGTGAGTGGGAGTCCAAGTTGCCATACCAAACTATTATTGAGAAGGTTCATCATGTCCCTTCTGCAACTTAACCAGAAAAGCTCAGACCTCTATGACTGGATGGCACTGCAGGTATCCCATAACTGTTCCTCATAATAGTGTGCAGGAAGATGTAATCAGTAGAGCAGGTGATGCCATTAGGCCCTGCTAGTCATTACAGACAGGAATATTCAGTTTACAGGTAAGTATCGATTCGTATCACACACTGACAAAGAACATGATGATGCTGTGGCTAAACGCATCAACATATCGCCAAGAAACGTGACCTATCTAGCATGCACACAACACACACGCGCACACACACACAGGGTCTAACAAATATGCAGATGATCAGATTTAAACACAAGCAAGCATCCCAGTAAAATGGGGCTGTTTATGCGGATCGGCAGTAACACTGCAGTCCGAGTAAGTGATGCAGCAAGATTAAGAGAAGTGGCGAACAGGCCAAGCTTCGTCCGTTACCCCCAGCAGCTCCGAGGTCCTCTTCAGGGCAGCTTTGTCCACGTGGATCGTCTGGATCTCCATCGCTGTGCAGAAAACAAGCCTCCTTTACATATTGTCGGCTAACAAAACACAAACCTTGTGCAATAGCACAGCATGGCTTGGCTGAATAACTGAATGCGATGCATTCCTTACTTCCATCTGTGCAGATGTCAGCGTTACCATAGGGTCACACAGGGCAGGAAAAAGCTCATTTCATTTGATCTGTAAATGTCCCAAGAATTAAACACCTGTTCCTAGATCAGCTGGAACATGTAACCACACTACCAGTTCCTGGGCTAGCCCATCAGTATAGATCTAATTAGATTTGTCCAAAAAAATAAATAAATAAATAAATAAAAAATTGTACTTGTGTAATCTTGACCTGAAAGTAAAGACTCAACTGTCTTGATCTTGTATGTGTAGAAATCTGCTTATTCTTAACCCTTAGACTGATATAACCCTCAAATTCCAACCGAAATAGCACCAGGAGCCTCATATAGTATATGAGGCTCTACATAGTCATCATTCTAAAAGTTACACATGCATGAATCACAGATTTTGCATGTCCAAAAAAATTTGAGATGCACATTTTGAGTGCTATGCACATGTGACACAGTACTGCCTTTGATATTTTAATTATAAGTTCCTTTTTTCCTGTCATTAGACTGATGTGTGAGAAAGTGTGGAAGGCTACACTCATACATATTTGTTTTATTGACTGAACAACTGTTTTGTTTGTTAAAGTACCCATCTGCAATGGGTTGGCACCCTGTCTAGGGTTTCCCCGCCTGTTGTCCTCAGCTGCCTGGCATAGGCTCCAGGCAGCCTCTCGGTCCTGTGTAGGATAAGGCTTGGAAATGGATGGACAGATAGATGGTTGAATGACCCATCACACTACATTTCAGGGAGGCCAGTAAATATAGCATAAAATCTATGAGTCAGGCTTGCCATTTTTTAGATTTCATTATACACACACACTATTTGTATAATATATTGTGTGTGTATGCTTTGTGTCTGAAGCAGCTTATCACGCTCATTCAAGCTCCAATTTTTGACTGCAAATTTTAAATCTATTTATCTGATAATACAACTGTAATAGTACCATATGTTTGTTTAATTTTTCTTCTCTAAAACTGCGGTGCAAACAATGCAGAACTGAAAAGTTAATAATCCAACCATGAGGGAATTATCATTGCTTTACATTTACTGTAAAGCAAACACTGTACAAATTCCCTGTAATGTATCATAGTTTGGCTTCTTTTCCATTTGCTGTTAACAAATCTCCGAAATGAAAACTGGGAATATTCACAGTTCTCTTGAGCCTCTACTTCAGTAAGTGGTACTTTGACTACATAGCTAGCGATTTCTTTGATGACTCTCTTCCTTGGTTCTTCTATTGCTTCCTACAGCCAGAAGCACTGAGATACACCCATATGCACACCAAGCATATATAAACTCATGCATATTTAATACAAGCGATACCAAAAACGTCAATTCAAAGGGAGGCGGGGTGACGTCAAAAACTCATGAAGCACAGACATTTACATTCTGAATTTATAAAAGCAATTATGTGCAGAAGATGGAACAGGTAAAGTCTCATGTCTTGTGCATACAAAAAAAATTGCGAGTCATGCATGCATAGACATTTAGTATGAAACTGCAAAGTTCTATGCCATAGATCCAAAGCAATCTGACAACCAGGTCCATTCTTATAAACTCCATGAACGGCAGCGTCAGGTAATTCTGGTCTCAGGTACATTTATAAGTCTTCCATCCTTATGTATGAATACGTCATTATTTTTGGATATTCAACTAAACTAAAGGCAGATTCAGAAGAAAAAGACCATTTTTCACAGTGATCTCAGTCAGACTGTCCACTGTTGGCCACAAAGTCAGCCAAAACAAATATGCATTGAGGCTTCAGAACAATTTTCCAACTACACTTTATCTCCTGCCATTGACATAATAGCCCAATTTCATTCTACATTTGTGCTTTAAATTTTGGAACTCTGTCATGGTGGAATTTGTGAGGGGTCCACATTATACATAGTACATTAGTTTATCAGATGACTGTATCTGTGATAGACATTATTTACACCACAAGTGTACTACCCATACATCCAGCTGGATCTTCACAAAAGCAATGAGACCCATTCTGTATGCATGGGAAATTTCCCTTGCAGCAATATAAACTCAATCTTCACAGTTTTAAAGGTTCTTATCTGCTGCTGTTTTAATGATACTAGCATTGGCTCTCACCCATAGTGTTACACATAACCTTGTAGACACATAAAAAAAAAATCTGCCGTCCACACACCCCTTACCTGCCAGCACCGGGATGGTTCTGAGCTCCAAGCTGGAGAACAGCTGCCAGAGGCCACGAGTCTGTAGAGCAGGAGGCAGGACAGAGGCCGATCAGCATGGGTGTGTGTTTTGGGAAGGCCCAAACCAAGTGCTAGTGTCCAGGTGAAACTGGGCCTTATCCACACATAAGAGAGTCGAGTGGGAAAGCAATCTAAAGTATTGTAAACCCAGGAGTGGGTCCCAGAAGGCCTGCCTGCAAGCTGGTGTGAAGATGCATCATAATCTGGTAGAGGAGAGACAGGCTGGAGCTCACATCACACAACTGACAGAGAGGGCAAGAGAGACAGAGAGAGAAAAGAGGATAAAGAGACAGTCAATGAATCGACAGCAGACACAGGCATTAATCACCTCCTGTTCATTACTATTGTTGCAGGAAACGCTGGCATGAATGCTTTTGGCACATCCTTTGACATTATAAGCTGGTTACACGTGAAGTTAGAAGATCAAACCTTTAGACTTACCTTCCTGGGCTGAAGTTGGCAGCCTGAGGGACTGTCAACTGCTCGTCCATGTTTGGCAACCAGGTCCAAAAAG
Source organism: Chitala chitala (assembly GCA_025773905.1). NCBI lineage: Eukaryota > Metazoa > Chordata > Actinopteri > Osteoglossiformes > Notopteridae > Chitala > Chitala chitala. Next base: position 18,617 of record JABJVR010025982.1, read on the forward strand.
CTTGAGGCAGGATCAGATGGGTCGAGTAGCCAAGCAGCTATCTGAGGGTCCAGGAGCTGGCTACGGGCCACTTCAGGGTAGAGTGAAGCAGTCCAGTTTTGCCATTACATCACACATTGAAAATAGGTCTAATGTCAATGCAGCGCAAACAAGGCAGGAAAGATATCTGTAACACATAACTGCTTTATCTCACTGTACAGGCTTAACGAGAACTTTGCTGATTGGATTTGACAGTGCTCTTCTAGTGTATCTATAAGAAACACCTTTTGTGACCATCAAAACGTGGCCAGGCTCTACATTAGCAGTATGCTAGCATTTCATGACGGCTAGACGGCTAACAGCCCTCTAAGAAGATTAGCGGGAGACCAGCATTAATGTGTAAGCCCCATGTAAGATACTTAGCACAGCTCCCCCCCCCTGCCTTGCTTCCAGCTGAGCTGGGCCCGGCAGTGCTGCAGGGTGGCACGGAGCAGCTCCTTGGCCTTGTAGCAAACGGCCTGTCGGGCTCCAGTCACCACCCGGAGCACCAAGTCCCTGTCAACAGACGACACCTGAATGTTGCACGGTCGATACGGCGGTGTTAAATACCATACACACTCTGCACAAAGGTCTACAGAACATTAAAACAACAGCCACAACCCTCTACAGACTACATGGGACATCATGACAAGTGGGAGTGACACTGTAGCACACGCTGCTCCTACAGCGGTGTCACAGTGCTGCTGATGCAGGGACAATCTTCTTAACACGTGTTTTCCTTGCATGGAGAAAACAGATTTAATAGTTGTAACGTTTTTATTAAAACTATAATTTTTTGTTGTCTTCCGTTCACAACACACACTATGTGCATATTGCACTGAATCCAATGCCTACTTGCACTTATGCGAGTAAATAAATTCAGAAAATAGGCAGTACGGTTATAGCCCTGTTCAGTGTTTAACAGAAAAGTTCACATCCCTACTCACCTACACTCCATTAGTGCACACCTAGTAACAGGTAAATTTACCTTCTATCACACCCATCACTGCTCAAACTGGGTTGCTACGGACCTGATGAAGAGATCCCGGTTTTGGTCCTGCTCCTGCTGGGCCCACAGGGGTCGCTGCTCCAGCCTCAGGTAAAGCAGACTGTCTTCTGCACTTGCATCATTCTGATGGCATGTCACACCCACCTCTTTCTTCAACAAAACCAGGATGCCAGCCACAGGCGGGCAGGGCTTCTGTGGTAGACAGGAGGCAACACCATCATTGGCAACGCCAGCGGTGTACTGAAACAGGAGGCAGCACAAATGAATTCCAAGAAGGTGTGTCTGTCGTTAAGCACTTAGCACTGCCTGCTTCTCACTTACACTTCAGATCTAAGTACCTCATAACACCACTTCCTCTCTTGTTGAGAAGAATACCATTACAGCCTGAATACAGGAAGGACAACAAGGGAGAACCAAAACCTGCACTGAAACAAGTTCCACCCCACCGGTTTTGTTTACCTGCTCTGGGTCCAGCTGAGTCGTACCATCCTGGTACACCACAGTAAGCACCACAGCTGGCACCTGGGTGACCTCCAGCAGGATCTGCTTTTGGTCCTCCTCACCAAGCTGACACATGTCACATACCCTGGGGTCAGAGGTCAAAAGCTTCTCTTTCCCAGAGGGTCCACCTTCTGTGGAAATCTGGATGCTTTGTTTATCTTGATGCCCCCCAGCACGTCCCAATTCTAGACAACTTCCAGCATTCATCGACTGGCTGTGATGAAGGAATGTATCCACACTCAAAGGGCTGTCCTGTGCGTCAAGCCTGTGGACCGGCGGAGCCCTTTTCTTCACACGAAGCAGCCCACAATTCAGGAAAGAGACATGGGATGCTTCCAAGGGTTTGGCAACAGGCCCTCCACATGACCTGAGGGCCCGCTGGGAGGGAGGGGGCATCCATCTCACTGGTTTCTTAGCAACAGTGTTTTCTGAGAAAAAAGCGACAGGCTTCCTCTTCAGTGAAGAATTCAAGATGTACAGATTAGAGCTGTTTTTAGGCTGGAGTGAGGCCTGTACCTGAGGAGACAGGAAAAGGGGCTGTGGGTCATGGAGAACATTATGTCCCATGTTCAACAAACCATGCACAGGCCAGCTTCAGGCTCAGGGGCATGACTGTTCTCTTCCCATAAGGACAGAAGTAGACCAGACGTTTCACAATGATCTCTTGGTTCTTCGCTGCTACCGACGGCAGTCTGCACAGCAGAAAGCAACAAGAGAAGGGAGGCCACATTTGGCTAACACTGAGACAAAGTAGAACTGTTAGGACCTGTCACACACCAGGGGAAATGTTAAACTCCTACCGTTCATAAAATAATTAAAAAAATACAAAAAAAAGTTGTATACCAAATCCAAGAAAGCGCATGGTACAACATCAAAAGGTCTGGGGCTGAACTCAAGCAGATACAACATTCACAAGTCTGTTTTTCTTTACAGAAAAACGTAAGGTCACTAAGAGTTAAATGGAGGTGGGTGCCTTGTTAAAGGTGCACCCTAGCCTTATCTCCCTACATGGCCTAGGATTGGCTCCAGGCCACCCATGACCCAGGCAATAAGTGACCTGGAAACAAATGGATGAAAATGAGAAGTGAACAGAATGCAGGGGGAAGGGGAAGCACCAGCTCACTGGTCATGTTGTAGATATTCAGAACAATGGGGAGACCACCTCATACCACAGGATTCAGTGGCACTTACCCGACGATAGAGAAGCTCTTACAGCGCTCAGCACCAGCCTACCTCTGTTTAATGTACCTACAAACAACAAAGGCTAAACACCTCATTTGCCACGTGAAAGATTGCGTTCTTTTATTCGACCATAAATTTCATATTACTGGAAAACCTATTCAGAAGCCATTCTCTTAACACCATTCATGAATTAAATTTTTAACAGTGAAGGCTATCACTACGCATTAAAACAAAGATCGTTATAGTAACGGTTGTACGCAGTTAAACTGTAGAATGCAATTTGTCTCCTCAAAAAAATAGAAAATGTTTGACGGCTTAGCTGCATATATTATTCCTGGATTAATAAAATAAAAGCACCCTTCAAACAGGCTCTTGGGAAAGTAGATGATGGGATCTAGTATGGCTGGCTAGATAACACCAGCAACAAGAGCAGACGACAATGTGCAACCTCAGCCTGCCACTGTGTGTAGGTGGTGTGTCAGAATACAGCGCTGAACACAGGCTGCCTGCCCACAACAGGAAACTATCTGCTTACAGCCAAAGAATGGGGGTGGCACTAAGTAGGATCCCTTCAACTCATTTAGGTGATCTTACTATATTTGCTGTTTATGGTCAATCTGAAAGGAAGAAGGGGGTGGAGAAAATTTGCTCAAGAGATTTCAGAAGAAAAACTGTTCCAATAACCTTTGTAAGTAGGTCTGCAGTATCACATACACTTCTTTGTCTGCAATCTCACCCCAAGGTAAATACACACTTGCTATATTAATATCATCCTGGAGTACTACAAAACACCCTGCAAACACTTTGAGTACGTATTATCCTGTGGTCTTACAGAAGACTCTTCATTGCAAAAATGTTGCCTTTTATTCAAGAGCAGCAAACCGTGTAAGGGTCTACTTTCACTTCATTTATACGAGGGCCTGCAAAGAGAAGTTGGAAATAGATTTGACTAATTTAATCTTGTGGCAGGGCTGAGCAGTGGCAGTGTGCTGTTTGCCACAGCGTGGAGCTGCAGTGGTCCTCGTGTGGGCTGAAGGACAGCCAGACCACAATAGGAACGGGCCACAGTGACTCTGTGGTACAGTGCTGCCCATTCAGCCATTCTCACTAAAGGAGTGCCTTTGAAAACTCTGTGACACTCCTGTCATTTAAACTAAACACTACCCCCTCTTTTTTTTTTTTTTTAATAAGCTACTTACAAAGTCCATCAGAGGTTATGATGTGTTATATTCTTCCATCAATGCTGTTAACATAGCTGGACAAAGATTACTAACCTGGTAAAAGCTACATTTCAGGGAGAAATGAAAACTGGAGAACATGCATATGCACACACATGCACGCACACACAGCGGTTCTGTCACCTCATCTTGAACTCTCATTGCCCTGTGTGAAAGGTACACTGAGGTCACCAGCTGCACAGCTTAAAGGGACTGCTACATGCTGAAAACATCCCTCCTGGCCAAGACTGTCAACTCATTCATATCAGATTCCTCACATATAAACTGAACCACATCTCCCACATGCACAACTAGATTACAAGCTTGGCCATTCAAGTAAATTTATGAACAACCCTCCAGCGTTTGAACCCCAAACCCTTTGTTCCATTCCATTCCATCAACTGCTATTTGCTACCATTTGATATTGATGGGCTGCATCGGCCCTCTTGGTCAGGTCACCGATGCACTGCCCTTACACTGCAACTCCAAGGGTCGTCTATGCTACAGGTTCTATGTGACACTTTACAGTCACTGTGCGTGGCTCCAGGATGGGATGTTATTCCAGCACAGTAACTCAGATGTGCAGCAGTCTGAAGGGACTTTGTCCCACCCACGAATTGTCCTTCTGTGCAAGGCAATCGGGGTAAACAGTTTGAGAATGTGCGTGTGTGTGTTTCAGTTCCAAGCACTTAATCGGTAAGTGTGTCTGGGACACAAAGCTGTAGGAAACCGTAAAGCCGCTCTCAAGAACCTGCAGCTGAAGACGACTGCGGTCCCACTGGGAAGAGAGAAGGGCAGTAGGAACAAGAACAGTTCCCCTGCAGACAGAAGGTCCTCGTTGTAGCTGCATCTGCCTCCTGCTTATAACCCAAGCTCCTCTGAGGCACATTTTGTTGTGAGCATCTTCAAAGTCGGAGCCTCGCATCCCAGTCGGTCGCTGTTGGGAGGGGCAGGGGGCCAGTAGCACATTTACATTATTTTCTGCTGACTAGACTGTGCTGTCCTGACTGGCCTCGTGCTCATATACAGAAAGTGTCAGTTTGACGCGAATGCTGTCCCCTACCACGGGGCTTGAGCTTCCCCGTGTATTCCTGTGGAAACGTACGCTGCACGAGTCTGTCTTCCCCAGACACCACACAGGTTCAGCAGGGAAAATGATCATCAGCCACTCTGGGCCTATAGGCTCTTAATCAGTTACGCAGGAAATCTGTTCATCCACAAGCAACACTTTTGTTTTTTATGTCACCTTGGTGATTTAATGGTAGGCTGCATTCCTTCTCTGTATTCTATAATGGAATGTAGAAAAGAATATATAAAAAAAAAAAAAAAAAAAAAAAAAAAAAAAAAAAAAAAAAAAATAAACAAAAAAAATAAAAAAAAAAAAATTAAATTTATAATTATAAAAAAGTTTTTTTAT
>JABJVR010025982.1:23970-36526 GCA_025773905.1 Chitala chitala
ATTTTATAAAAAAAAAAAAAAAAAAAAAAAAACTTTCTACACATACAGTATATAAAGAAGTATATAATGTATAATAGTAAATCTGTGTGTTATATCGGTAAACACAAATGTATGTGGAACCATGGGCCGGATGGCCTTATATTCTTGAAATAAACTGAAAAACGTAATGAGCTACTTTCTGGTTAACTGAAACTGCTGGCACAGCAAAAAAAACATTGATAAGCAGACTGCTGTGCTGGGCAAACACCAAGAGAAACGTTCAGTCCATCCAAAAGCTCCATATAAATCACAGGTCACATACACGTGTTAAAAAAATCCATAAAGAAACGCCACCTACCTTACCTACCTGTGAGACAGAGACTGCGTTTAAGGTTAGATGGTATGTGCAGGATTAGCATTAAGAAAAAGTGCTGAAGCTTAAGTAAGACATCACTGTTCTCGCTACCTCCTACCTTACATTAGTTATTGAAAGAGCTCAGTGTTTTTGGAGGATACCTCAGTGCCAGTGTTGCTGTCAGTCTCAGCGCTATGGGGCTGCTGGCAAAGGAAGGCCCTCTTCTCCTGCCTGACACCTGGGCGTAACTGACAAACTGTGGAGGGTTTGGCATACAATTTTAAGGACATTAACTAGTGCCTGGCAGCAACATTATTTACACATTGTACATTTATTAGGCACTTTTATCCAAAGTGGCTTACACTTTACAATAAGCTAGCGTAGGGTGTCTTGCTCAAGAACACACCTGGGGGCTGAGTTGGGATTCAAACCAGGAGACTTTTGCATCCCAGCCTGATGTTCTACCCATTGAGCCACCAGGCTAGCTATTTTAAACTTTGCATTAACAAGCTCAAAGAGGCAAGACAGCTCACACCTCTACACATTCAGAGAATTATTTAATGTGAACAGGAGAAGCAAATTCAGGGACAGCTCCTTAGCCACTTTCAAGCATTTCATACTGTTGACAGACAACAGCCAGCATGGCAGGTGCAACACTAAATTCCTGAACACTGATTACTAAAGGTTCTTGGTGCCAGAGCAAAGGCAGGGATGTGAGACATGGCACCGCAGGCACTTCCCTGGCACACAGCTCTACCCTGAAACTACCCTCACGCCCACGTGACACGATGCTCAGAAGCGCACGGATCTGCAGCCCAGCTCTGCCAGCGCTTGTCACCTGAAATGCGTGGTGGATCAGCAGCTACGGTTTGCGTCATTAAGGCTCAGGGAGACTTCTTGCATACTCAGTGCACTGTTTCTCTCTGTCAGCACAAGACTTGCATAACAAAGTGCTGCGGAGGCTACCTTAAAGCCCAGCACCGCCTGGCTCAGGATACAAGCCGTTTCAGAACAGTCACAGACTGAAGTTTAACCATTTCAAATCCATATGAAACAATATTCTGCCATTAATGTCACCCTGACATAACAGTGAAACACTCGCTTAGAAGTTTTACCCCGAACAACACAACCTCTAGTGTACATGATGCATTTTAAGGTACGGTATAAAAGTTTAAATTTTTCTTTTTCTGTTGTACAAACATACGAGCTTTCCACAATATAAGCAGTTCCGGGTACTTAACGTTTTAAATATGACAGACTTATACAATTATTTAAAGATAATTTGCATAGAAGAGTACAATACTTGTAACAGTGTCACAAAATATTGTAATGGATAGGCATACACATCAACTGGCAAAAAGCCATACTGTCAATTTTCTATTTTTTTTTTTCTTTTAAGTACCATTATATAAGTATGCACTAACATTTTATTTCCAGACCCCTTTTTAATGAACACATAGTGTTCCATCAAATGGATGCCTTTCCATCTCCTCTCAATTAACTATGCACCCTCTTCTCTGTATATTTACAAATGTTTAGTTCACACACAACTCATTACTGTGTTGACCTAAAATTAATCCTGTCCTGTGCTGCCACCTTGTGGCTGAGGTCCACAAGGTGCAGAGTGGAATGGAAAAGAGGCATCAGGTTTACAGCCATATACATGTTTGTCACATACAAGGAATTCGTTCCCTACATTTAACCCATTCACCTGGAGGAACGGTGAACACACGGCACCCAGAGAGCTGGCATTTTTTTAAGCCTCTTGCTCAGACACACCTAGGCAGGGATTTGAGCCAGGAGGCTTTCACATTGCAGCCTAACGTTCTACCCATTGAACCACCAGAGCACTTTCCATGTGAAACAGACAAGCCAACAGTATGTAAAGTACATAAAAAGCAGCAGAGTGCTTGCTAGACACTGCCTTTACATGTGAGCTGTGCAATAATGTGTCAGAAAATGTCATATTTCATGACAGAATGACCAGACTGACAGAATTGGCAGTGATCCCTCCCCCAACTTTTATTAGTGTTTGCCTGGCACTAACGGACAAGGTAACTGAAACAGGGTTCAAGGTCACTCGAACCCTTTGTCTCAGTGACAAATTAGTACTTGTGGGTAAGTACCCCAAGCATGTCGTAACATTCAAGGAAACCTGGATAAGTCACTGCTTGGATATGTACTTGTTTCACACTGAAAAAGAGCATTCCCTCATCTCCAAGTTCTTGTAGAACCACCCTGTATCTTCCCCTGAAAAATGAGGTAACATGCAAAAGCCAAACAGCCTGGTAGCTTTGAGAAAACTGTTACCAGGCGGGAACTAGATGGAAGAGAGAAACATGAACCTGACTGGCCGAGAGCTCGGTGTGTGTGCATTTCTGACTGGCCGCGGAGTTTGGTTTTGTGACACGGTATTGCCAGTTCTCCCTCAGAAGAGTGTGCGCTAATTGAGGCTGAAAGAAAATGAAGACCCAATACACACAAAAAAAACTTCTATCACAAGACAAAGTTGACAAAACCTGTAAAAGAAATCCTGTATATTGTCCCACTTCTACAAGAATGAATTAAGGAAATGTACCAAACCTCTACAGCTTAGCTAATTATACACATCATGCTCAGAGGCAGTGGGGTTCTCTGCTTCACTTCCTGTCTGATCTTCACACCCACCTGTGTTTGAAGGACTTTCCTCTTCCTCCTGTACGTCCTGTGTTTTGGGTGTCTTCGGTGCCAGCACATCCTGTTCTGACACAGCTGAGTAGGCCCCCTCGTGCACTGCGCCCTGGCCGTAGTGCCCATCCTGTTCTAAAACAGCCAAGTAGGTCCCCTTGTGCACTGCGCCCTGGCCGTAGTGCCCATCCTGTTCTAAAACAGCCGAGTAGGTCCCCTTGTGCACTGCGCCCTGGCCGTAGTGCCCATCCTGTTCTAAAACAGCCGAGTAGGCCCCCTTGTGCACTGCGCCCTGGCCGTAGTGCCCATCCTGTTCTAAAACAGCCGAATAGGCCCCCTTGTGCACTGCGCCCTGGCCGTAGTGCCCATCCTGTTCTAAAACAGCCGAATAGGCCCCCTTGTGCACTGCGCCCTGGCCGCAGTGCCCAACCTGTTCTAAAACAGCTGCGTAGGCCCCTGCAGCCTGGCTGTAGTGCTCATTTTGCCCACAGTACCCTGAGCTGTTCCCCGCCTGCAATGGCTGAGCGAGTGTCTTCACTTCCCTGTTCCTGCCCAAATCAACCCCCATGTCCTCTCCCACTCCCAGGGTTACAACTCCATTTTGCTCCCAGACCTGTGCGACAGTACTGAAGCCAGGCCCCCCTTGCCAGTGCTTAGTCATGTCTGCTAGGTCCTGCTGTGAGACAGGCTCCTCCCCAGAAGACCTGGCCGAGCAGAGAGTACCCTCAAGCCCAGTGAGGCAGTGCCCTTTGGTCTCAGTCGAGGTCGCCTCACCGAAGATATCAGCCTGGTGATTCTCCTGCCACCTACCCGACCCACTCCACACCACGGCCTGCTTCTCCCGTACCCTCTTCAGGGAAAAATTTGTGGCAAACATGGCCTCCACAGCTTGACTGCAAATAAACAATAAAAAGCAGCAATTCATAATTCACAAGTTGGTGTTACAGGGATCCTACAGGGATGTACGATACCAAAATATATTTATATTTAGAATTACTGGCAGACTGCACACAAAAAATACCCAGTACACACACACACCAAACTTGTGAATGGTAAATGGTGAAATAGTTCAATTCATTGTATGACTAATAATTCCTATAATGGAAGTTACTGGATTGTTCTGTCTTCATTAACTTTAAGAGGTTATATTTCTTCCAACACTGATCACTGCCTACTATCTTTTCTCCTTATGACCACCTTCTTTATCAGCCATGACCCTTTTTAGAGGTATTTTTTAGTTTATTTTAGTTCAGTGCAGGCAAGTATATGCGAATGGAGGAAAAAAAAAACTATACAGAAAATCAGTCTTGTTCAGTCATGACATGGCAACATGCGCCACCAAATTCAAATACATAATCATAAAGAAGCAAAGCAGCAAATCTTTACAATCTACTGCAGCTCTACTGCAATAAGGCTTTAATTAAAAGCCTTCAAAGGTATACGTACTTGAAATGCAATTAAATAAAATGGTAACTTTGCCATAAACCAGTGTATAAATGGAGACACCCATCAAAGAAAATCAGCAGTAACTTCAGCCTGCTTCACTGTGCAGAGCATGGACCATCTACCCACACAGACCTTATTAAAAATCATGGCTGGCTGTCGGTGAACCAGTTTTAAACCTAATGATGAGAAAAAGTAAATTCTCCCCTTACCCCCTCCCCAACTGCATGCTAACCCCTCACAAGACCCTCACATCCTCCTACCCGTCCCTTACCTATCCTTCTCTCTTGGCTCCCACGAGAACAGACACTCTTTAGGCCTGCCCAGGCTGCCTTCCACCTGCTCCTGCCCTAGCTGCTTGAGGCTCATCCCAGCTGCTCAGGGTAACAAATACATTCAGGATACCTCACCCAACTATCAAAACCCCCATTTTTCCAGTTTCTCTGTCATCATGACAAAACCAATACAAACCAGAAATCAAATAACAAAACTGGCAAGAGGTTGCCCGAGTTCTCAAATTCCTAATTAAGCCATGCAAAAATCAATAACGACTATAATCAACAGTTTCTCTAAGCAAAAATGTTGTAATCCTCAGTGCCTTATGCTGGGCTGATACAACACAGCCTGCTGCCTCACTTCAGCCTAAAGTACTGGTGATGCATCATCTCACATTGGTATAAAGTAATGAGAGGACCTGTTGTCACACCTGTCATATCCCAATGCATGAACAATAGGGTCTGGTCTTTCATGCTGACCTAATGTAACCATGGATCCTGCACTGGCCTAATGCTGTCCATGGCAACTGTTGACCATGGTTACAAGAAAACACTGGCATTGTAACACTCACACGGTCGCCTCCTGGCTGCTCCATACAGGTGCTGGGCCCGAAGTGCAGCCAGGATCCTCTGAGCGCACTGAGACAGAGAGGAGGCAGAGAAGCCAGGGCGCTCCATCACCTCCACCCTCAGGTCCAAGCAGGGCCCTGCACAATTAACGAGGCATGCCTCAATCATTCTGCGCATCAGTGGAGGCACAGGTGTGTGGTCATGCTCAGCTAGGACCCACAATCTTACCACCCCCAGCTAGAAGTGAGACAGCTGTGTGCTGAACTAAAGCTAAGAGCACCATCTGCAGTCATCTCTCATAACGGCCATCAATTAGGGAACCCAGATGTGTGGCTAAATGACCTACACATCTCTAGCTGGGTTATAAAGCTCCACAGGTGTTGTGCTGTACCTGCCATGGATGCTACTGGACTAGGACCTTAATTACATCTTGTACTCCCACGTACAAAGGTTGATTTAAACATCTTAACAGTTTGCTTTTCAATAAAAGGATTTTAAAAACACCACATTAAGTACATTGTTCTTGGTAAACAAATCAGTATCAACAAAACATATCTGCATTTCTGACTACTGTAAATGTACTGGTAAGAAACAAACAAATCCAAGTCTGTGAAATAAATGACAATCTGTAGCTAATACACAGTTATGGTTTTTATGCAACTACAAATTTCAAGGGTGTAGATTTGGGTATGGACATATCCCTACAAATACTGTGGAAGTGCCAAATTGTCCCTACCAATATTCTAGTGATCTCTAAACTTTTTCCACTATAAGAGGGTTAGGAGCTGATTTTGTCCCTACCAATGTTGAAACCAAACCTATGCCCTTGATAAAATAATAAAAACTCGGCACAGCATAAACAATTTGGTGCAATTTTGACAATTAGTTCAGTTCACACCACTTCCATATGTCTGTTAATGTAGGGAAACAAGAAAAAGTAATGGGCACTAGTATCTGAGAAGTATTTTGACAATTCATTAGATCTTTTATTACAATGGATACAAAAGTTGGGGGGGGGGGGTGTATATAAAAAAAAAAAAAGGTCACCATAAAACAGTTACTTCCGTTTTGTCTTGTAAACGCAATCAAAGGCTAAGCAGGAAAGAGTGCTTTGAAATGTGCACTGTAGAATACACTCATGTTAACATCTATGGATGGCAAAAGGGGTTTGTCAAAATGTTTGTCAGTTCTCTCCTGGCTCAGGAAAAGTTAATCAGGCCAACAACAGGGTGAGGCAGTTCAGCTTTCAAAGACATTCCAGGACTGAACAACAAGGTGGGAGCTATAAACTCCATGGCTCAATACAACCATATGCGCAAGATGTCCTCTGGATGATGTTAAACAGCAACGTGAGGGGAAACAGCTCTGTGTGTTCCTGCGAGTGCCGAAAGCGGACTTCCGCACAGCCTAAACAGGAGGCCACATAAAGCGAAGTGAAGAAGCAACAGGAGTTTGTCATGCTGCAGCCCAGGTTCCTCCGTTTAGGGCCGGCCCCCTGGCCGGGCTACTCGGCCCTCCAGGTCCTCCACAGTCTTCCTTAACAGCTTGGAGTCCAGGTGGAAGAAGACATAGAGGTCCCGCTCACGCTTCAACATGGGGCTTCGTTCCAACTGCTCACGCTTGGTCCGGATGTCCACCAGGATCTCCTTCATGAGCTTGTTGAAGGTGTCCAGCTGGGACTCCAGGTGCTGCAGCTGTTCTTTCAGGGCCTGAGAGCCAGAAAACAGACACAGCAGTGAATCAAGTGAACATGCATGTTATTCTCTTATAAAACTCCTCACATCCCAGTTATACTTCTATACACTGCTTCATCCTGAACCATAAATCTTGAATATACTGCATATTGTGCTTTCTTTTCAACTAAGTACCCAGACAGTGGCTCTTACACACCAGCTGTTTTCTTTGAAAACACCTACATCATGTTCCTTAGAATCTTACAAACAACTGAGTAATAGGAGCATAACTGTTGTGCTGACTGCCATCAGCTTCTGATCAACACAAAAGGGCTTGAAGCAGCCAAGCTCCTGTCATTCTGTGTAGATCTTCAACTCTAAACTGTATTGTAAACACTTAACGCAAGAGGTTTTTAAATTCCAGGTCCTATTTAGTTCATACTGCTGTTGGAAAGAAAAACCGTGAAGCAACAATTTCCATCCGGTACATTGAAGACACATTATATCAAGATCATCATTCCTAAACAAATTTGGCTTTAGTCAGAGTCATGCTGCAGTTTCTGAAGACAAAAGTATGACATTCACCAAAACAACAATCCACAAAACAAATTGTGAATTAGAAACCAACATGCACAAAACAGGATGATCTTTGTGTGCAAGTCAGGGATTCTTGTGAGGTGAGTATATAGTGATACTGAGATATTGTTTTAGTGTCTAGCAAGATTAAAACCTATGGCACTATGACAGGCATGGGCAAACTACGGCCCACGGGCCATATACGGCCTGTTGGGTTTTTTAATCCGGCCCTCCGAACTTCTCCAAATTATAATAATGCCTGCATTGCCCCAGTAGATTACGCACTCCAGCCACATTGACCTTTGTTGGAGTATCACGCATTACTCTATTTCACTTGCCCTTTCGGCCCTACTGTAAAAATGAGAGAACCAAAGAAAAGTGGACAATGAGTGCCGAGTGTTTAATAAGGAGTGGACAACTAAATATTTTTTCCACTGAAGTCAGATCAACGGCTGTATGCCTGATATGTCAGGAAACCGTTACGGTCTTCAAAGAATACAATATCAGCCGTCATTTTGGCACAAAGCATACTAACTATGCTAGCAAGCAGTCAACACAAGAGCGGGCTGATACAGCTCAGAGGTTGGGGTCTAATTTCCAGACTCAGCAAAAATTCTTTCACCGACAAACTGCGATTCAAGAATCAAGTACCAAGGCAAGTTTTTTTTTTGTTGTTTCTTTTATGTTGCCACATAAACCTCCAGTCTGGACATGATAGGATCTTGTTACAGTGTTACCCTACCCTCAGTTCAGAATTGTGGTGTATATGCTTTTCCCCCCCCCCCATATATTAATGTTATGTCAAGGTTTTTAGTATCTGTAGCAAGTTTAACAGTAAAAAACATTCGTTGTCGAATTTGAATTTATAGAAGAATGAAATCGAGTATTCCTTAAATGTGGTTGCAAAAATTGAAGTTATATTGTTTTTTGTATGCATTTAATAGTTTTCAGATCATTTCATTGTATTCATTGGTTTGAAAACAAAAATGTATGTTGTCTACTCAAGTGGACATGTGAAAATATTGTTGAAAAATCTGGATCAAAAAAATTAAATCTTGTTTTTTCATGCCCTAAGAGCAATAAAAACACAAAGGGGAAAAAATCTAGACTGAGGTTGTCATAATTCATATAAGAAAAAGCCAAATGCATTTTGAAAACAATTTGCACAATGAGCCTGGTATATTCATGCTTTGCTACCTGTTAAAGGCCAAATCCCTTTCATGTAATAACTTTTACATGTCATTTATATCTGTTAACACAAACACTCCATCTACCTGTTCCTGGCACGGCCCTTCTATCAAATCTCAAAACCCATTGTGGCCCACGAGTCAAAAAGTTTGCCCACCCCTGCACTATGACAATACACCACTGAACCATAGTGGTATAACTGACTGCTGCAGGGGAAAAAAATAAATAAAAATCTACTTAGGTGCTGGGCTTCAACTACTACAACAGAAATTACATTTACTGGCATTTTCATTAAGTGCTTTTGGTCACACCCACCTTATGAATGCAACAAGAGAAAGAGCTCCAGCATGACTCCACCCACGTGAAAAGCATGCCACCACATCCCCTTACCAAAAAGTGACTAATAAATTTATTAACTCTACCTGGGACCATGGAAACACACACGCACAGAGCGTGCCTGGGAGGTGACGGGCAGAGAACGGAGACGTACCTGTGCGTTGGGGCAGAGCTCCTGTGTGGGTGCAGCACGTACCTGCGGCGTCAGCACCGGACGCTGCAGCCTGCAGTACTCGGCCCCACGGAGCGTGTCACAGTTGCCCTCCAATGTGGCAGCACTGAAGGCCTGCTCCTGAGCAGCGGTAGCAAGCGCTTCACGGGCTGAGTGCAGCGCCCCCTTCAGCCCCAGTGCTGCCTGCGTCAGGCCCTCATAAGTGCGAAAAGGCTGGTCCTGTTCAGGGCCCTCACTGCACTCCACAATTCTATAGAGCCTAGTGCACAGAATAAAATTATGAGCTTTGAGCTGATGCTAACATTGTCAGCACAGGTTACTGCAAGTCTGCTGGATACTAATGAACACCTGCAAAGTTCTGCAAGACAGACTAAGGACACCAGTATGGTGAATGTACTGGTTTTGCAAACTCGAGAACACTTACAGCGGCCCCTAAAATAATTTGATACTTAAGCCATGCTTAAAAATGTCAGAAGTTTTTTTTGCTGATATGTCCAACAGACTTGCCTTCTCAGAACTAATTTCACAGTTCTTAAGCATCACTACAATTTCTGTCAAAGACCAGCTCCATGAGTAGGCATACAAGTGAATCATCTTTCAAACCACATGTACTTCACCACATTGCTTAACATGTTCCACCAAGCTTCAGAACCAGAACAAACAGCATTCATGTTAAAGAAGGATGAGAAAATTTATGGTCTGACATTTTGTTATGCATTATTATATATAAAAAATAAAAATAAAAAATTCAGATATGCTTAAGAATGGCTTGGGTCCGAATAGTTATTGTGGCTAATGCAGAACCACACATTGACAAGCTCACTTACAGATGAGGAAAGCTGAACAGTTGCTTAACACAAAAGTTACGAAGTTAAACAGCCAGTGGCCATGTCACTATAGTCGTCACAGTCCAAACACAAAGCAGCCCAGAGCCAAAGTGAAACAGCAATGGTGCTGCTGCGTACCTGTTAAAGGCCTGGTCCTTAGAGCTGATGATGGCGCTGGACCTGGTGGCAAGGGCTAGCTCAGGCTGGCTGAAGGTGTACATGCGCCGGGTGAGCGCACCATGCGCCTCCTCCAGCCTATGGGCCGTGTCGCCCAGTTGCCGCCGCAGAAGCCGCCCCCTGCGCAGCTCCAGCTCGTGGGCCAGCTGCAGCAGTTCCAGGGAGGCCTTCTGGTGCAGCAGGTAGGCGCACAGCTGCTCCTGGCGCGATGTGTAGTAGTCCTGGCGAACCACCTGCAGGGCAAAGTCGCCACGCACCACCGGCACATTGAGCAGCCGTGCACTCTCCCGCAAAGCCTCGGGCACGCGACCCCTCTCCAGGGCTTCCAGTTCAGCCTGCAGAGCCTGCAGCTCCTGCCCCAACTCAGACTCACAGCCCCGGTGGGATGCACCCTCAGCCTGGGAGACAAAAAGAAACAGCAAGGAGTACAAACTTGAATAATTTAATCTAGAAACAATATTTAGGGGGAACGGAGGGGGAGTTATCAAAAGCACACAAGTCACATGCTAATCTTTCTTTGAACTGTAAGAATAAAATGTTTAAAAGCATGTTCTCTCTATAGAGCTATATACTGACAATTCCTGTTTATTAATCCATTTACAGATGCAATCCTCTCTACTGCATTGGCTAGTTCCCCCCCTTTCTTTTGAATCTGAAGTCTGCCATTGTCCTTCTCACCTTGACCTTGTTGCGCAGCTGCTCGATGATCCACCGCAGGCCCTCGCTGACTGACCTCTCTTCAGCCCGAGTCTGGAGCAGCTTGCGCTGGGCCACCATATGTGCCCACTGCATTCGTGCCATTTCCACCCGGTGTTTTTCACCCACATGCTTGTCATCCTCCACTGCACAGCGGCTGAGGTCCAGCAGCCTGAAGTTATCAGGGCTTGAAGCCTCTACCATGTCTGTGATTCCAGGGAAGAACTGCCTCTGTGCAAGGAGAGCTAGCGCCTTTGTGTTCGCTTCCTCTTGGCGCAGGTATGGCTCCAGTGGGAGCTGAGACAGGAAGACTGGAGGAGCCTGGCTCAGGGCAATGGCAGGTGCAGTCCGGTCTTCTGATGACAGCTCAGTGTGGAGGAAGCCTGCCAATCGCTTGACCTCCTGAGACAGAGCCTGGAGTGCAGTGTTGGTCTCAGCATTCTCAGCCCCAAGAGAGGCAACAGTGTCTTTCAGACTCTGGGAGCCCTGTTCCTGCCGGGAGGCCAGGCGCAGTGCAGCATCAGTGCGTGCAGTGGCCAGGACCTGCAGCTTCCGCTGCCTCCTTAATTTCAGCTTCTTCTCCTGCCGAAGCGCCTGCAACTCCTCTTCCAGCTGCGCCACATCTGCCTCCACCTGCCACATTGCCGAGAAACTGGTGTCCCGGGTTGGCACACTCTGACACGTCTTCAGAACCTCCGCCAGTGCTGCTTCGTCTAGGATGGGCTTCCCCGAATCGCGCAGCGCGCGGAATGCACGCACCTCCTCTGAGCTAAGCACATTGCTCCGCGTGACGCTACTGCAGAAAAACCGCAGGAACTGCTGGTGTTCGGGAGTGTCGAAGAGCCAGTCGAAGTCCTCTCCTTTCAACGCGGAGGCGCCTGGGTATCCCAGCCGCGTAACCGCTTCCACAAACTGAGCCCCGTCCAGCATGTCCTAAGATCCCCTCACGCAGTCGTGGAGTTTATACGCCTCATATAAATCTTTCTTTTTAGCGAGAGGGAAGCGTAAAGGTACTTTATCCAACAAACGTTATCAAGTGAAATGTTTATGTCCGTCAGGGTAAAACAAAACAAAGGGAGAAAAATTCTACAAGAATGTTCCGTGATACACGATCAAGAAACGTCTCCCTCAAAAAAAAAAAAAAAACCACACACAACCAAACCACTACAGAATTACCTTAAAAAATTAGCATACAGTTAGCATACCGACATTAACCGTTGCAGACACGTCAAACTTTTCCACATTGTTAAGCAGTTTAAACTCGTGTGTCCCATTCCATGACGTCCGATAAATGTTAAAATACCTAAACATATCAAGATGAACTGGTCGTTAAGACAGAAAAACGACGACTCGCTCAGATGGAGCACAGCAAATTCAAAGTGAAGGCGCCGGTTTCACAGTCACGAGCCTACCAAGCGACCAATCGGGCTGTTCTCGCGCGCCACAGGCAAGCAAACGGACACCTAATTGGCACGGCAGAAGTGGCGGGTAAAAGTGAGCAACGCAGTAGTCCCGTTCTAGCAAATATGAATAGTGCTGTCGAGTACTAGCTACAAAATATGCTATCCGTTAAACTGATACTTGGCTATAAACCAACTACATTCGTGACAAGCTTCATTACT
>JABJVR010025993.1:0-36522 GCA_025773905.1 Chitala chitala
CACCCCACCCAGGGTGTCCCCTGCCCTGTGCTTCCTGGGATGGGCTCCAGGCTTCCCATGACCATAAATTGAATAAGCGGTATGGAGAATGGATGGATGGATGGATGTATATATATATATATGCAAAACAGGTGTTACAGAAAAACAAAAAGTACAACCGACCTGTCAAATCTGTTGATGAAATTTTAAATTATCGCTTTTACCAGTTTTTACCAGTAACAGCATTCATTATTCATTAATTACACTGACCCCATTACTGGTAGATAGCAAACGGCTGGTACTAGCATTTTCAAATTCTGCTCCTTGACACAAAATGTTCTATTTAACGTACATTTTATTCTATTGTCAGAATGCTTTTATTCTTTCTGTCAGAACACCTTTTTAAAAGTAAAATCCTACCTTGATCATATGCTGTAATTCACCCAAAGTCTTTATTCAGCCTTTTATCAAGACATTTCAGAGCTAACCTTCAGAGATGTCAGCATGTAAATGCATCCACTGAAACATTATTCTATTTTTCACATCGTCAGGCAAGGACCACGTGATACTTTGAAAAATAGTTCACTTCACAAATTTATTTACGGTCACAATTTTATTGTGGAATACAAATATAAATACTTTTTTTCTTCAAACGGTCAGTTGTCTTGTCCACTATCCATCCATCCATCCATCCATTACCTTAACCGCTTATTCCTGGTGAGGGTCGCGGGGAAACCTGGAGCCCATCCCAGAGCAAATAGGGCGCAGGGCAGGGGACACCCAGGGCGGGGCGCCAACCCACCACAGGGCACACCTTGTCCACTATCAATTTATCAATTTCACTTGGTTCTTTGACAAAACTTGTTCAGATGTATCAAGGGGTGGTAGCTATCAGACATGTTCAGCGGTGGGGGGGGGGTTTGTACAATACCTCTATTGCTCCAGATTGTTCTTACTTCAAGTTTTTTGACTTGCACCTGGCAAGGCGACCCTCTCCCCTCACCATATTGGGTGTCAAAGATGACTTATGGTTTAACTTCACTGTTATCTCTTGTTTAACTTTTTTTACTTTTTTTGTACGAATAAAAAAGTAAACTTAGTTTCTTTGTTTCTTGTTGCTCAAAATGATAAGGGGAAAAAAACAGTTAATTGCCTGTCTTGAAAATTTTTAATTTGTATGAAGTTTGTATTCTCTACTTTGGATGCAAACAATTCAGAACATTTAGCTGTGAAACATCATTGTCATACGTCTAACTAGTCATGGCAGAAACAATTTTATAGAAAAATGAAAGATGGTGTAATGAATGTGGTTTATTTTTAAATAAACAAAATTAAAATTATTAGTGTATTAGTGTATTTAATTTTATAAACCCATATTCAGCACAGTGAGAAATGCTGTCAGTTCTGAAGCATTATTCCCTCTGCTGTGTGTGTGTGTGTGTGTGTGTGTGAGAGAGAGAGAGAGAGAGAGAGAGAGAGAGAGAGAGAGAGCGAGCGAGCACAAACATAGTAATTTGCTTTACATACAACGTACATATTCCAGATATACTGAGGATGTTTTTTATGTTAATTGAAACATTGCTAGGAACTGAAAATGGGCACACCATTAATCATGAAAGCTGAGGAAAGCCCCACAAGACCTGGGGGTGCCAAAACATCTAATAAAAATGGTGAAATCACTATGTACAGACCAGAAAGCCACTGTGAAAATGCCATGATTGGTTCAAGATAGAAAAAGAAGTGCTGCAAGGTTGCATTCTCCGCCCTTTCTAATTTAACCCATATGCCAAAATGATCAGTAGGAAGTTGAAGCTTGAAGAGTGAAAAATCTGTAAAGACTGGAGGAAGGAACATCAATAATGTTCGATATGCCGATGACATAACCATCCTCTTTGAAACCAAAGAAGGTCTGAAACATCTGATCAAAAGGATCAAAGAAGAAAGCAAGAAGTTCAGCATCTTTCTGAGCATCAAACAGGCCAAGATCATGACCACTGCAGGGAACGGAAATGTCAGAATAGCAACTGATGGTGAGGAGATCGAATGCATGCAAGAATTTATTTTTCCAGAATCACAGATTGATCAAAGCAGTGAATGCAGTGGAGAAATGAAATGCCAAATAGCACTGGGTCACATAGAGATGATGAGTATAAATAAAATGGTAAAGCAGGACATCAGTCTGCCAACCCAATGCAGATTAGTCCGTGACACCGGGTTCCTTGCAGCTACGGCTGCAAAAGTTGGACCATGGGACATCTGAGGACAGCAATACAAAACCAGAAAAGTGCTGAAAACTGGTCTATGGAGTTGCCAAGAGTTGGACACACCTGAACATATAAAATCATCATCGTCGTCATCATCATCATCAACATCATGTTCTTCTTCATCATCATCATACCAATAGTACAATAATACTAAAGTTTTGAGACTTTTATACATGTTGTGCAAAACTACCTGGGCAGTAAGTGTTTATTATCTTTACAAAATACGGGTACATACATGCAACAGTTTAAAAGTATTAATATGTTAGGAAATATGAAATAGCTGTTTATGTTATAATCATCTTTATTTCAGAGAAACGGACTTGTGCTTATAGAAAACATTTTGAATAACACCTAACTGTTAATAATGTTTACACCTTAAGTAATGTAATTAAATAACGTAATGTGCAAAGACAATGTGTTATGACCTGGTCTAGGGTCCAGACATAACAAAAGGGGTGTAATGTACAAGAGAGCAGAAATAAGGGCAAATGGGTCAGAAGAAAGGTGATGAGGCAGCGTTAACATTTTTCTGAAAGTGTCTTGTACTTGTGAAATTTATTTTTTATACAAAAGTGTATTTACTCATTGGTGCAGCTTCAAGACTGACCCAAGACAAAACAAAAAAAAATAGTAATAAAAAAACTGACAAAGTGGAAACAAATCCCCATTGGCTTACCTACATGAAAATAAAACAGAAAACAAACCACTTCTCTGACTCGCTAACAGAAAAATACATACAAACAGGTAAAAACATAAAGCAGCCACTCTATACCTGGTGTAAGCTGTTTAAATAAACATGAATGTACAATTGTATTCAAGGGCGAGGCGAATCTTAAAGTCAATATACAAGCAAAGGTTTGAAACCGAAACAATCCAAATACAATTCAAAATACACAATAGAACAAGCGAGCAAGGCATCAATCAGCAGGAAGCAGCAGCACGTTCTGTGTATGGTTCTGAAAGTAGAATTTATGGCACTGTGATGTGCAGCGGGAAATTTGAACTGTGTAGGACAGGTGAAGAGATGGCACTGGATTACGGAATGGAGAGGAACAGACGGCAATCTGGAGAAGTGATGGAGCAAATAGGAAGAGCAGGAAAAGGAGCAGGGAATGGACTGCAGAAACTGCAAGACAAGTAGACAGACACACACACACACACACACACACAGTCCACACATACAATGTAAACACATGACACAATGTTTTATACTCTAATTTCCACTTTACTGGATTAGTATTTATTTACAGCCTGTCAGGACATAGCTCCTCTTCAGGGCATAACTAAATGTTATTGTTCTAATACACATACAAAGATATTAAAAGTAATTCAGTAGTTGTAGCCCCTTTGACTTCTTCACCTGTCCAGCCTGCTGTCCTGTCTCAGGTTTCTGCCTGTATGGTGTGGTCTGAGCCCATTGTAAAGCTAATCACATACTCTGCATGGAAGGAAGAAGAATATTTTGACATGGAAGCCACTGATCATGTAATCCACTGAACTGAATCTTTACAACTTAATAATGTTTCGTTATAAAATAATGAGACCGATCGCAACAAATGATCCCAGTGATTTGTGAAAACTCTTTACACACACCTGGGTAGTCAAAATATTCATTTTCTAATCTCTCAAAACTGAATGGACTTATGCCTAAACATTTGGGAGTTCATTAAAAAAGTGTGTTAGTACTATAATGGAGCAGTGTACAACAGCGTGTACATTATACAACAGCGTGTACATTATACAACACGTTTCATATATTTAAATATCTTTCCATCTGTGTATGTCTGACTTTACAGTACTACTCAGACAATTCTTCCGAAAATGACTCTACCTTAAAAAAATTAAAAAAACAAATCACCGTTAAAGTTGAATTTAGTTATTTTTATTTATTTATTTTTGCATGACATCAACATTGCTGTTTCATTGTATCCATTATACCAATTATCATTCCAATTCCCAGACTATAAAATTCTAGCTCACTGCATGTGATTAGTTTTCCAATCTGGCATTAATGAATAACTCCGATTTCTCTGAGCCAACGAGTTTTGCTCTGCGCCTTTCTTGTGTTTACAGCTGTGGATTAGAACATCAAGCTTCAAGGGGAAGCACATGTGACCCTGTTAACTTGTTGAAGGTTTCTCAGGATTGGATTTACACACAGTTGATTTTCCCTCAGCGAGGCACTCAAAAAAGGTGGCCAACCCACACTGATCTTGTAATGCTGGAATGTATTTAGTGACCGGAAATGAATAGGAGTCACTGTTCCCTGAAAACACTGAGCCATGGACGTCCACACTGAAAAAAATGTAAATAACTCTCCTGTTTACTAACGGCTTTGCAGAGTGCTTTTTAAATCTTCGTTTTTAAAAAGTCAGTCAGTCATCTTAGTTATAAAATAAATTACATCTTATTATGTAAACTTTAGCTTTCATGCAGTTTGGAGGGGAAGTATAGTTTTCCACTCTGCAGCTGTCATTTTAAACATTACAGAACACAAGTTCATTATTCGATGGAAAAAAAAAAAAGTTGTGCATTGCTTCATGTTCGCTCAGATTTGGAGCACAGTGTCTTTCTCATGCTCTCTTGCGTACTTACTATCGATGCTCTTGGCGCTGTGTCTCTGTAGATGATGCTGGGCTAGGACTGCCCATATTAACATGAGTGAGCTCTCAACATGGGCTGAAGTGCCCGTGACAGCTTCCTCATCACGCAGCCCTGGGCATTCCAGCACGGAGAGACTTGACAGTCTGCAGCGCAAAATCCACTGCACACAATCAAGCCCAGCCGTTAATTAGCTTTCACTTCGACGCTGTGCCTATTTTAATGCTACGTGGCCTGAATCTCGTGTCCGCCGCTTCTTGTTGAATTTTATGGCGTGCAAAAAAAATTCTCTGATCATCGGCGTGTCTAATGCATTGAATGACTTGTAGGTAACACATGAAGCATGATGTCGCTATTGTTTATGCCTTTGGGTTTCTCATATGATGCATTGATTCATCAATCAAGTTGTGCGTTTGCTGTAATAAGGAAATATTGCATTAAATGCAATGTGATATTTGCAGTCTTAAATTGAGAGAGAGAGAGAGAAAAAGACAGTATTGATTAAATGTATAAACCAGCCTGGATATGGCTGGACTTAATCAAAAGTATGGATAAGTATAATTTGTCAGGGATGTGGATAAATCTGAGAAACTGAGATTCATGTTATTATTGCAGTAAATTACAAAAAACGTAATATGGTAACCATGACATTAATCCAGTAAATCAAGAGTGTGACATTTAGATCAATGCAGTGTTGAAGAGGCATAGAGTCATAGTGGAAATAAACAAGATTATGAATCCAGCATGGGAAATAAATAGACATTGTGAAAAACAGCCAAAATTATTGTGTAATTATTACACATGTGCTATTACACAAAAATTATTGCACCTCAGGCCATAAGCCTGCACAAGTTTCTATCATCTGCAATCTTGTGAAGAGGGTCATTTATTCTGTAGTTTTACAATTGTAAAATAAATATAGCATTGTCTTAAATTACTGTTCTTCTGGTACAATATATTTAAACATTGTTTTTCTGTTCAGTGCTGCAGAATTTGGCTTTGAACTGCATGCTAATGTATACCATGCTGCAAGGTGAAATATGGGCATTGAAAATTTACGTCTCTTTATATATGTAACTGTTGGTTGTCAAGGCATCTGGCTTTTGCATGTGAAACATTCAGCGTAGTTAAAATTAAAGATGCAGCATTTACATCACAAGTCCAGCACATCACGTTGTGCAAATCCATATGATCCAGGTCTCCGCTATCCAGTGAAATTATGGAAAGAGACAGTCAATATGGCAGACAGCTAGAAAAGTGCTACTGCAGCCTTGCTTAACTTCATAGTTTTTTTTTTTTTTTTCTCTGTCCTATTTGCGCAACCCGTTTTTACGTACTTGGGACCATTTCTGCTTCTTACTAATCAGAAATAAAAAAGCACTGCTGATCTAAGGGAATAAAGGTTGCGTGTTTGAGAAGACGCCGCAAGGAGAGAATTAACAAGATCTATATTTCATTGTGAGATTGCCATGGGCAAAGGAATGCATTCAGAGAGGGAAAAAGGGATGAAAACAACAACAACAAGCACATCTGCAATCTCCACTGCTCCTTCACTCACTCCGCTCTCAGAGCATTACTGTGCTGTCAACATCAAAGCCACATCAAATCATATGTATAGATTTGTGTAGTAATTATTTTGCTTTGCAGCTTTAAGAAGTTTTATGAATGTTTACATATTGGGTTTGTGTGTGTGTGTGTGTGTGTGTGTGTGTGTGTGGGGGGGGGGGTGTCTGCTGCCTTTTACATTAAAATGTGATCATTAATCTACGGTTTTCACAGAATGTTGGCATTAACTTTAGACCAAAACATGGGTCTGCAGTAAAATAAACAAAAAATCTATCTATCCATTTGCTATACTGCCTTATCCAGGGTCATGGGAAGCATGGAGCCCATACCAGGAAGCACAGGGTGCATGGCAGAGGACACCCTGGGCAGGGTACCAATTAACCACTGAATAATAATAATAATAATTATAATAATACTAACATTGTTATCACAAACATATATACATGCAATAATTAACAATTTGTGGAAGATTTATAAAAACGATGAAACAAAGCATAAAAATTGCTACAATGATTGTTACACTTATTCAAAATTTTTTTTTTCAAAGATTTTCACTCTAGCTGTGTTAGTCTCATGTGTCCAAATGCAAATTTATCTCCTGCTCAATTTCCCATTAGAGCACAACTATGAAGAAATAAGACCACGAGTGAATTCACAATGGTTTAGCAGAAACATAGCAAGAAAGAAGGGAATGATAAAACAAGGCCGAGACTGAAGCGGACAGAGATGATGCACAAAGAAGCCAGCGTCCACCAGTGTGAAAGCCATCACAATGACAATGAGAATGTTCTGGAAACACGAGGCTGGATGGAATGTAAGCCTTCATCTTAGCATGCACTGCCAGCCAGTCTGAGAGATGATGACAGGGGACAAAAGAAATGGTTTTTTAAATCTATAATGTATTACAAAGACTCATATTGAACTTTGTACTTGCCTGCTTCATTTCAGAACTAATTATACCTACAAGTTGTCTCTCTTTGAGAAAAGCTGCGGGGACTTATTCTGGGTGGCAGCTTAACGCTACACATCATTCGTACAGTCAAAACAGGGAGCAGGTTCAGTCATGTGTGCGCACACTTGGGTCAGCACTGCAGGATATTGGTGAGTGACACTCTGCACGTTGGGCTCTGCTTTTCTTGGTTTTTACGCTTATGGCTGGAAAAAGGGGGGAACAGAGGTGGAGTAATTAGGGTTTCTCCATCCCTCAGCCACTAACTGCAGCCCTGCCTGCAGCTGACAGCGTTGTCTGTCTGAGCTGGACCCAGAGGTGCGTCCACCGAAGTGCTGACACACAGTAAGCACGGACAATGCAGACACAGCCCTGGCGTAGAGCCAACACGTGACAAGGAAATGAGGAAACACGTGCAAACGCTACGCAGAAAAGCGGAGTGAATGCATTAACCATTAGCAGGGCAGAAGGTGTAAAATATGTCTTTGCACTTTTGTCCCATCTTTTATGGTATGAGGATGCAGAAGGTATTTCTGCAGTGGATGATGGCATGTGACAAAATGTTATCTTTAGTATAAGCAGCCCAAAAAGACTTCCTACTTGTTTTTGTGTGTATTTTCCCAAAGAATTATTGCGCTTGAGGCGAATATCTCTTTGCATGAGTTAATACAAGTTGATGAGCCTTGCTTCAATTTAGCTAAAGCATGGATATGTGGGAGGAATGTTATTAGTCGCTGAGGCACAGCAAATGTGGACTGTCGGCAAAGAGAACCCCAGTGCTGTTTTTACATAATGAGCGTTAGACGCGATCCTTTGGAGGACAGAAGACCGGACAAACTAAAGAGTAGAAAATGCAACTCATCACTCTTCTTAGAGAAGGATAATTGATGTCAGCCTTACATAAAATCAGCCATTATATAACTGTGGCTAGAAGGGGTGCAGATCTGTGTTCTGTCTAAAAATATCATATCTCAAATGTGATTCCAATCAGTACTTGGGTTTACTGATATTAATTGCTTAATTAGGGACATTACTGATCTTCAGTGGACCAAAACCAATATGCCAATGTCCCTTTTCACCTCTAAAACATATTCCCTTATTAATATGCTCTGAGCCTATCGTGTCCTTGCATGAGGGTGTCAATTATTATTATCAGCCAAAGAAGGAATCATTCTATAGCATAAATTTTTTTTTAGAAATGATCATTTTGTATGTTTATGTACAGAAATTGAAAGACATAAAAACACTGGAAACACAAAAAGTTGATGCTGCAATAGGTGAAAATTCAGTAGTAAATGTTGCAGTGTCTTAATCGGTTTAAAATGTAACGCAGTTAAGTTGTGTGGGGAGCTGTGTGGTACCCCGGTGACTTTCTTTAGAAAGTGCGTTTATTTAGCAGTTAACTGAGAGAGAGCTGTTTCTAGCAACAGATTTATCAAAGCACAAATAGGAGTAAATTGTTTTGTACACACAGGCATATGCACACGTGCACACACACACACACACACACAGGCACTCACAAATGTCCATGTTTTTCAAACTATTCGGATCTCCCTTCAGCACTTCAGAAAATATTAGTCCTTTTATGAATTATGAATGCAGTTAGGAGAAGAAAAAAAGCCACGTGATGCATGAGGAGGTTTGTGGTGAAGCAGAACAAAGATGCAGGCTCGGTCTCCTCTGAACCATCGTCAGAACTCCTGCGTAATTCGCTCTCCTTCCCAGCACTAGCTCTGGCCCCCGCAAGGAGACTTGGTCATAATAGCGGACTGGCGGGGACTCACAGGAACACAGGAGCGGGCGTGTTGTCACCGGAGCGGAGCGGAACGTCACCGCGGAGCCTTCGCAGCACCCATCCACGTCAGCCTGCAGCACTAGTGCCGTTTTTACATTTTAACTACTATAATTAGCTTTTCCTGGCAGAATCGCTGTTCACTGAACTGCCAGGACATACTGACATGACTTTGAAATTGTGTTAATTACAGTGTTTAGCGGTGCTGTGCAGTGGGTTAGAGGTGAGGCATCAGGATACTTTTGTTAAGAAAGCTCACAAGTTTATGGAGTGGGAGAGTCCATTCAAACTGAGGCGATGTCTGTATGGGTTGTGCGTAATGTGCTTTTACCTTGCACTTTATTGTGATTACTGTTAACATTACGGTCATGGCAGACCTATTGCTGACAGCACCAAATAGGCTATAATCATAGTAAACCATAAACCATAGTTCTCTGTCGGCGAGCTATATCGCTGCAGTATAGACGATGTAACATTGAAAAGGTCAATTATAAAGTATGTTTAGTTGTTTTCAGATAGTTTTTCTTACTTTTTTTACTTTTAATGTTGTTTTTGTGCATTTATACATTTTAATATTACATAAAATAGTGCCATGTTCCATGTATTGCAGAGCCAATAATACAATGGATGTTGTGAAAGAGGTTTTTCCTTAAAATCTGCAGTATCAATGATGTTTTTGTTCATCAGTTCAGTGCAGTCACTCTAACTGGGCTCGTAAACCACAGAATGAATTAAAAGAACAAATTCAACAATATGTCATTGTGAGAAAATGGCCTAAACCCATGTATTGGTAATAGACCGTGGTCACCTATTATTCACACCTCATTAATGGCAGTGTACACAGGTGTTTGTTAAAATGTTAAATGAACATGTCATCTGGGATACTAGTTTCCAAACATACCTATTGTATACATCTATATATAATATGTGTGTCTGTGTATATCTTTTTTAAATAAGTTAAATAGATGTAACAAAACTGAACAGGTAATGACAAAAACTAACAAGAAAGAAATGGCTTCATCTGAATTACATTTTGTATTAAGAATTCAGTTAATGGACAATTCATACTCGCCCTTGGGAGACAAAACAATGAAACGTGTGAATGTGGTTTGGGTGGGTTAGCCACTCTCTGTGCCCTCATGTATTTTTCTTCTGTGGGATGGTGGCTGATAGAAGTGCCAATGCTCGTATATTTTTAACAACATCTGTAACAACTGCTCCGCTCTGGAGCTCCTTCTGTCTAACACACAGGCTCAGTAAGTGAGTGCCACACACACACACACACACACACACACACACACACACACACACAGACAGCACCTTCTGTTTCACTTATATCAAGGCTGAAAATGAATTACGTCACCGTTACATAACAATGGCATAGCGAAATTAATGCGTTGCCCTATGTCATCTGTTAATTAAAGGGTGGAAAAAGGTAAATTTGAAGGAAAGAATGAGGGACTGCCCATGGCCTGGCATTTAATTACGACAGCTGTGTTCCAAAACAAAGCAAAGATCACATGTTCTTATGAGACGGGTAATGAGATGGGTGAACACACTGGCCTGCACTGCAGCCCAGACACATGGCCACAGAGCTCACAATCAATGGAGTCCAATTACACCTATAACCCGGAACTCCTGGTCATGTGAACTTATACCTGAGTGAGTGCTGCTAGCCAATACTTAATGGGACGTAAGAAAATGTGAACGGTACAAGCAAGAAGAAAAAAAAGTAATATGCCTAAAATCATGTTCTTTTGTGAGGAGCAATAGTTCTGACATGTACTTGTCTGGAAGAAAATTAATTACAAATTGCTTTAAGCAAGTATAATACAGCACATCTGGATAGTGTCATGAGGCATGCAGTACCTTGGTCTATTTCTTTTTCCAACACATTTTTAGCAATGCAGAGTTGAGACACTGGATCTTACCTGGGTTCAGATACTAAGGTAATATAAATGAGACTGACCGGAAATTCTGCAGCTAAGGGCCGTGGGTACGTTTACTGAGCACTTATTGTTCATTCATGCATTACAGAAAGTATCAGAGTAGTTGTTAACATTGCTTTGTAGCCATTTAGTGACCGCGATACACACCTACCATGAATACTGTATTACATACAAAGGGCCATTGTTCTACTGCGTAAGAACAAGACTGTCAGTTTTACTGCCAGGAGCAAAATGATTGATCTGAAGCTCTCCGATAAGCACACCCAGTTGAATAAAAGGCTGAAAATTAAAGGCTTCTTAGGATTAAAAAGAAAAAACAGCCAAATATGCAAAAGTGTAACTATTAATTTCATGAACTGTGACTTCAGTATGTAAAGAGAATGGCTTTATCCAACATTTGAAGGTACGAAACAACTCCAAAACTGTGTGATGACTGGAGAACTTCTTAATTAAAATGTGTTTGTATTTTCTTATCAATTATTTGTTTCCTTGCCAGTGACACGCAGTAATTACCATCGATACGCGGTCTCTCAGAGTGACGTGTGTTTGACTTTCTCAACCCCTGACGGTGGTTTGTTTTCAGACACTTGTTCACGTCAGGGGGAAACTGTTAATTAATTCAGCTCTGTTCGTTCTGCCTTATGTGAAGTCGAGGCGCAGAAGAAAATGTTTTGTCATGACAGGGCCTGACCTGCTTTTGTTCGGATTACGGCTAAATGTCACAGCCTTTTTTCAGACCCACTGAAAAGTGCCTAGAAGGTTTACAAGTCATTTGTGTGTATAAATACACGTGTGAGTGTGTGTGGCATGTAAAATCACACTGGCTAATCTAATCCGTGCTACATATGCTTGTGACTGTGTGCATTAGTGAATGTAATGCTGTATTTGATTTGCAGATCTGACAATGATCAGTCTAACCACAGGCTTTGTAAGTAGTGGACTTCTGCCCTCATTTTAGTTTAAAGCCATTATCTGATTTGATGTAATTATATATTTAGGTGAGAGGAAAATTTAACATTCACCTGCTCTGGTGATGTTTTCCTCAAAAGTGAGTGAAAATTTTTGACTTGATGCATATTATGTTTAGTGTTGAAATGCAGGGTAAGTACCTCATTCAGGTGCAATGAAACAAGCCTGAGCTGGCATTTCAATCGAACCACTCTTGGTGAAATGGTTACATCAACAGTACTTTGCTTCGTAAACCTTAAAGACCTACGTAG
The DNA here is from genome assembly GCA_025773905.1 of Chitala chitala. Classification (NCBI taxonomy): domain Eukaryota; kingdom Metazoa; phylum Chordata; class Actinopteri; order Osteoglossiformes; family Notopteridae; genus Chitala; species Chitala chitala. The sequence goes on from JABJVR010025993.1 coordinate 12,321, forward strand.
ACATTAATGTTTTTAAGTCAAGGAACTTCAAAACAGCTTGCACAAATTGTATTACATATCTGTTTTATGAAGAGTGAAAAGAAGAGTGTAGAAATTACCAGTATCTCCCTGTCTTTACACATGCAGGTTGCAGTGACCATAATGAAGAATAGTAACTAATTTTATTACATATTTTTCAATGTGAATGTAAAAATATGCGTGTCAGAACCGTATGGCTGGTTTACAGGGATACCTGTGGCAGGATGGGGGTGACGTCATTACTAAGCCATACTAAAAAATGGACAATAAACATAAAAACAAGCATGAGGTCATCCCAGGAGGGATGGATCATTCCCTCCCTGTCTCCTGTCTCCAGCTATCCAAAAAAGAAAGGTAACAATCAATGCTGGACGTGTGGACCAGCTGCTGACTGTGTGGGGATCATCTTCTACGACAGAAGGTTCATGGTTGTCAGCCGTCTTCGTGAGATACGCTACATGTAAAGGGACGGGGATTATGGGTCACACCAGGGGGTAAATGTCACACATTAATGTGTTGCTGTTTTCAATGGATTGTGAGTCTGTAAATTTATTGAGTAATTTCTGTCTTGTGCTTCTTGGGACAATTAGCAGGTTTTCCTTGCTCTGGAAAATTAATTAATAAATAAAAGGGTGTTTACATGTGACTACTATTGATTAAGGTTACTGTACTGTATGTAAGGTGATTTCCCAAAATCCCTTTCACGTCCACATAATGAGATCCAGCAGTAAAGTTTTTGCCTGGAGCCTGTGTTAAAGGCGACGGTGAAGTCATAGCAGAAGTGATCAGACCAGTGAATTAACCAAGAACTGCACCTGTGCCCTGGGTGCGCTGTGTGTCCTATTAAAGATCTGTGAGATAATACAGGGTGACATAGACTCAAAGGGTACCTACAAAGCAGGACCAGGCCCAGAGTTCTGCTGTAGTGAGAAGAAATCCTACGGCATACAGCTTGTAACCAAAATTAAAAGTAAAAAAAAAGGGGGGTGTACTATAAGTAATATAATAATAATAATAATAATAATTATTATTATTATTATTATTATTATTATTATTACTATTATTATTATTATTATTATTATTATTTTTATGAGAAGAAGAATATATTTTATTTAATTTCTTTCTTTTTTTGTAATTGAGCCATTGCATTTTCTTTATTGTAAAGATAAAGCTTCTATTATTTTCTCATCATAAAAAAAGCCGCATGAATAATGAATTTAAATACATATCAGTTCATTTAAATCTTTCCTCTTTGTGTTTGTTGAACCAATTTAATTACGAGCATGTACAATGTCTTCATTAACTTTGTGTCAATACAAACCCATAAAGTCTGATGCACAAATCCAAATCAAATTTCTATTTCAAAGGCAATAAAAAAGATCCTTTGCTTCCCTTCCATAACGCAGCTGAAAACAATAATTTTCAGGAAAGTACAACTGCTTTTAAGCATGGAGTTCATTTTGAAGTTTTCCAGCTAGTTCATGTAGCTCTATCAAAGAGAGAGAGAGAGTGAGAGAGTGTTCTGACTGACTTGGGTTTGTCCTCAAAAGAATATGACCTAAGTGTCCTCACTACTTCAGAGACGTGACATGCACAATGTTATCATTTATATACTGCTCATAATTAAGCTTCATAGTTCATTGAACTATCAAATCATATTAAACTGACGCTTTAGCTAATAAAATTTTCAATCATTTTTAAGTAATTTGGTTCAACCAATGAAAAATTCTACAGTGGTGAACACAAGGGTAAATTATCTAAATTTTTAATTTTGCTTCTAAAACAAAATATTACAATGCTCATAATTTCAGTGAATCCATAATAGTTTCTTGCTGTTGAACCACTGGATTAATTACATTAACCTCTGCATTGTAATCTGTTCTGTGATTAAATAAAAGAAAATTTTATGAGGGGAAAAAAACTGGATTATTACAAGAACATTGATATGTATTCGATTCATTCAAGTACTTAATGCTTCTTACTACTAAGTATGACACACAAACCAAGTTTTTTAGCATCTCAATGAAGATTAAATAGCAGCTGGCACATATATCACAACTGCCAGTAAGGACTGGATTTGATATTGGGGAATGGGTGATGGTTTTAAATATGAAAATCCAGCAATAAAGATTTTATTACACCTTCAACATATGTTGATGCAGATGGATGTTAATAATGTTTCAGAACAAAAGCACCATGACTGCACTTGTGTTTACTATATATAATATTCATGTTATTAATGGCTACACTTTAATTCATTGGATGTTATCATTTATGATATTGATATGCATGATCTGATTTATTGTATATTGTTAGTTATAAGGTATGTGAATAAATACGATTTTGATATGATTGACCAGCCAGCACAGTGGAATGGTGGGTAGCGCTGTCAGAGTTTGCATGTTCTTCCCGTGCTTGGTGGGTTTTCTCCAGGTTCTCCGGTTTTCTCTCACAGGAAGATGTGCGGATTAGATTGACTGGCGTTTGCAAATTGCCCGTAGTGTGTGTGTGTGTGTGTGTGCATGCCCTGCAGTGGGTTGGCATCCTGCCCAGGGTGTCCCCTGCCCTGTACCCTGTGGATCCTGGGATGTGCTCCAGGCTTCCCGTGACCCTGAATTGGATAAAGTGGTGATGTGAGTGCGTCATACATGACTGACCACTAAAGAATAGAGAGCCATGCTTTAATTCACCATTAATCATTTTGCAATTATAAATGTTTGATGTTAATGTCTATTTGTATAGTCTATTTGTATAGAATAGTAAATGGACATGAAGGAGATCCATAAACACAATATAATTAATGAAGTGATCAGAACACAAAAATCCAGGAAAAGGTTAAAAAACATCTACAGAACTATAAAATGCTGAGTCATACCTGCATGAGCAACCACTCAGCTTCAAAAATGAAAAGATGAAAAAACTGTTAATTTTCACATGGTGACAAACTAATTATTTTTATGAGGAAAGTTGGCTTTGAAAAAAAAATCTTCCCACAGAACGGTCACCTCACAGTTCCTTTTTAAACACTCTTTTTATTTATTTATTTCTATTTATTAAAGTCAATGAGTCATGCCCCAAACCGCGGGGAGTTGTGGGTGAGTGTGTGTCCCGTCCCCCCCCCAACCTGCAGCTCAGTGCTGCCATTGGCTACGAGTTCACGGTTTCTGAAGAAACATTAAAAGTTTTATTTAGCTCCATCCACTTTCTCTTTTCTTCTCACTTCAGTGCTTCCACAGCTGCTGAGCGTTGGCTTCCGTCTGTTAAGGGTACACTGTTCGCATATCTGCTGATCCTGAACTCATTACCATCAACCCACGAATAAGCTATTGTTTCCTGGCGTGTATGTGCGTGTGCCTTTTAAGTTGTTATTAAAAGTCAGAAATAACTATCAACCAAATGCGACTACTTAAGCATGATGCAAAGTTGGCTCAACAGTACAAAGTGGAGAATACCAAACAGACTAAACCAACACTTATGGACACTGCTGATTGGATGGTTCATGGGTTCTCAACACAGAAAGCACATAGAGTGGTTTCTGCCACAAAGTATTAGCAGTTTGTGGAACTATTTTCCTATCCTCTCCTATTATTTTCTTTTTTATTGCATTTTATGTAAAAACCTTAAAAGGGCCACGAACACTTAACTCTTATGGGAACTGTAATTTAGGTGTCAAAACCATATTCTAGCGCTCTTGAATTTTCATCACACTTTTAATCCTACATACCTTATATATACACAGATGTCTGTCAAGAGAAAATAGGACATTTAAAGATAAGATGCTTCATATTCTATGACTGATGATTTTGATGATGGTACACATAAAAAATAACTTTGAGGTAGACAGATAACAGTAAACAGCTGTCAATAACAAAAAAGATAGAGAATGATTAGAATAAAAGAGAAAGGTAGAGGTAAACAGACACATACACATACACACACACACACACACATACACACACAAAAGACATACAGGCAGCAGCACACAGAACAGTTTGTTACCCTTGTCCTTAATATCTGTTGTTAATAAATCATCTCAGTCTAATTAGATGGTGGTAGGTATCACAACCCCCATTCAAAGTTTGGTTCTGCACAGAAAATAATCCCTAGTCTTTGTCTGTGCTGATGAACAGGTGAGTCTAGCCCCACGCGAGCCCAGCTATCCCAATGTTGCCGTTGGCCTTTTATTGAGCCAGTGGCCATGTTGAAAATGGCCCTGAGCAGACTGAGGTGCGGTGAGCTACTGAACAGTAGCTTCTCCGTCTCCTTAGGCTAATAGTGGCCCAGCCTCACACTTATGGAACACCTATGTGAATTCTTTCTCCTACAGAACTTCATGTGTTGTTTTTCTTATCTTCTTTTTCTGTTACTATTTTCCAGTACTGTCAAGCCTTAGGAAATTCAGTAAAATTAAGTGTAAACCTATAAAAATAAGCCTTTTCAGGATGTTCATGAGCCTTTAAGCAGTATTGTATATTTTCTTAAATATTGACTGACTATTGGTAAGATAAGATAAGATTGCACCTCTCACAAACACTATTTCTCTACTGTCTGTACATAATGCTATTACATTAGTGGAAGGCAAATTTAATTTCATATCATTTCAACATAACAGGAGCAAGCCCATTGCATCAGTTAGCGATTATATATTCCAAGTCCAATAAAAGTCTAACTCTTGGCACAGACATGCTTGTGGACAGTACAGCCATATTTATTTAAATACCAGCTCAAACACAGTAACCGGTTGCACTATGGTTATCTGAGAATTCTGGATGTGAATCCAGGCAAATAGTTCAGAGATCTGAACAGTCAAGTGGGAGCAGAAATCTGCATAAAAGTGTGTTCTCCATTTTAAAGGATGAGGGTGAAGCACCTCCTTCAGAATTGCTCCTAAGAAACGGTACTTCACAATGAGCTGAGGTGTGATGACCTGTCATGTAGAAGGTGACAGCAAGAACAAGTGATTAGAGGTGTAATCAATGTTCTGGAGAAACTGATGTGGACTAGGTTTGTTTTAAGACTGAATGAGGGGGTGAGGTCTGACCAGTAGCAGGCATGGAAATAACATTAGTAAAGTCAGATTCCCCTGAAGCTATGCTGTGTGTCCTATGTGTGAGGAGAGCAGGATCAGTAGAAATGCAGTGCAGAAGAAAATCTCAGGAAATTCCTTTGAGCATCTCAACACGAAAGAACAGAACTTTGGGTTTTAAACTGTCCTTATGAAGTTTTAATGAGGAATCAGACATAAACATAAAACTCTTCCTCCAGCACAGAAGCCTTGGTTTGGTCTGACTTAAATGAAACCCAGGAGATGTGGAAAAGAAATGGGTCATTCATAAGATAATAGCAACTAATATAACCACATAGATTCAGCTTTTTAAAAGTTGTCTTCTGTCAAAGCAATGGGAACAGCAGACAGTTACATTTGTAAAGCTCTGGCCAAGGCTGACCAGGTTTCTTCTGAAGGCCATGAATGGGAAACAACCCCAAAAACACTGGGATAGAAACCAGTGCACTGCATCATTGGGTGAGGGGCTGGGAACAAACCAGTACCCTCAGTTATCTGGTAGAGGTTAGTTGGCTAAGTGCCGAACTTTGAAGTCTTAGATACCTTCCCCAAGGCTTTGATTCACAGATACCCCCGTAGCACTGCTCTGTTTTACAAAATGCACATCTGCATGGCACTGATATGTTTTGATATTATTTTACATAACGTATTCGATTTTTTTTTTCTTTCCTTTATATGATTTGGAATACTTTATTTCCCTTTTATTATTCATGCATATCTTTAAAAATCACTAGCCATCCCTGCAGGAAAGATCATTACACAGACATAATTGAAATTTGGGTGGTGTGAAGAAATGTTATTCTTACATTGCAGTACACGTGTGATTAGAACTACAAACTGCAGTCAGCAGAAATGTTGCCAGATCAATATATATTTATATTTTTTTTCTTCAGTGCAGACAAAATTCTTACTGCAGCCTTTACGTTCTCAACAAGTTTTTGTGTGGTTTTATCAAATTTGGAGCACAACTTTCCTTGTAAAGTCATGTGGCTTAGGAGCCATGCAATGCATTGCCCTACGCTGCCAGAGAGAGACTCTGGATAAAAAGTGACTGAAATGGGCTTGGACTGGATCCAGCATGCATGACAATTCAAAGTAGCTTGACCAAAATTTAGAGCAACACAACCAAAGTCAAAATTCTGCATTCCCCACTGTTATACATGCTTCAGCTAATGTCCTGCAATGCATCGTAATTTATTACAGTAAAAGAAAGAAACAAAATCATCTGGTTCTCCATCTAGCCCTTTTCTTTTTTTCTAAAAACCTTTCCAACTCTCTTTGGACAGCATCAAAGTGCATGATGGGAGCCTCGTCACTGATCCGGTTACGAAGAAAACGTATCGGCCTCTGCGGATCAAACACGGGAAAGCGATCGAAGGTGGCTGTCAAGGGCTCTCCGGCTGCAGCCTCTTACATGTTGTGAAAGGGAAGGTCAAACTCAGTTTCGCTAGCAGTTTCCAAATCAATTCCACTCTGCCGCCTTTGCTCCCGAAACCCTTACAGCAGGCGGCATCGGGCGAGAACACGATTCAGAGCCACACTTAAGTGGGATTTCAGCAGAAATATTAAGGGTTCTGAGAGCCCATCCAGACTGTTTAAGCCTCAGTGTGACGGTTAACTACTTCAGAAGGAGTTAAGGAGATACAAATTCTTAGGTTTTAAGCACAACAAATACTTGCAATAAGCTGAGTGCAGTCTGTCACCGGGCCTTAACATATTCATACACTCCAAGGAAAGCAGCACACTGTGCTGTGAATGAATGTTGACTGAATATGTAAATCTTTGCCAATGTGTACGTATGTGTGTTCAAAGTGTACTACATTTAAGTACACAGGTTGTCTGTTCAAAATTGGAGCAAAAATTTCCCAATAGCATAACAGTATTGTTTGTCATTGTTATTGTTAATATAGGAGCATAATATTAATGATAAATATGCTCTTAATAGTATGAGTTGGGGTCCAATTATTATACGTTACATGTTTCTCATTGGGGTTTAAAGCAGGAATGATTGACACACAACACACACACACACACACACAGTTAACAGTACTAGCAAAACTTTCAATAAACAATATAGTCATTGACATGAAAATTACACAACTGAAAATGCCAAAAGCTGAGTGTAAAGCACTGTAAGTTAAGCACAAAAATGTCTTGCTAAGGCACTGAGACAAAACAACAATTAAGCAGTATTGTAATTCTGAGTATAACTGTAAATGATCCACAGACTAATTGGGAACATATGCAAAGAGCAACGATTTCTGCACTCGAAAAGGCATTTTTTTCCTCCAAATTTTAAATCGTGAAGAAAATACTGACAGACTTTTAAATTACATGCTTGACTTCAATCCAAAATCAATTTTAAGACATCTTACAGATCTTTTTTTTTGCAGCTGACACTATTGCATGAAGAAATATGATAATTCTTAAAGATGGAAACTGTTCTAGCAGTCATTCAGAAAACCTTTTAAAAGGGAAACTGGTGTGTCACTTGATCCTGACAACTTTTTTCAGAGGGTGAAGTCACATATTTTTTTATTTTTTTATTTTGTAACCAGCATAAGCCTTTCTGTAATCTCTCGAAGACATTGCATTTGACTTCCTTGAGAGACTCGGACACCATTGTATTGATTTATATTTTGGATTTTGACACAAGAAAACGGTGACATGAGTTCCACTGTAAAACCATGATAATCACTCATCACAGGGGAGCCAGAAACACAAACAACAGAGGATGCAAGGCAGGGTACACACACATACACACACACACACACGCATGCACGCAAAGGGAAATTCATGTGCACATTACATGCTTTGCTTTGCGCCTTGATTGTGTTAATAGTACAAAGAAAATGCAGGGTACATTTCACAACACTGACTCTGGGGTAAAAAAAGGAAAATTACACAATTGTTTATGCATTTATGTTTTTTGCACTAAATTAAAAGTAGGTGTTTTGTAGCAGTCATAAGTGCAAATGTTTGTGCTTAATAAGGGATTTAGCAGCATATGAAGTGAAATTATTGATTTGATTTGTTTTAGAAGACAATTATTTAACACAAATTAAAATGTATTGTTACACTTTCACACCCTCCAAGCTTAATAAAATTTGCATCAAACCTAGAGGGGGGGACAAAAGTGAAATTATTTCCTGTATTTATGTTTTTGAAAGGAGGGAGTTATTTTTGAAGTATGTTCTGTGCAAATGGAGACTGAAAACTTATCCATTCCAAAATTTGAGCACATTAAGTGGTTACGTGAGTCATTTAAAATGTAAACCCTTCTGTTAATTAACCATAATGACAAATTGGTCATTTTTATGATGATGCGTTCTTTTCGTTGTTTATTTCCAGAACAAAACAGTGGTCAGCAGGTCTGGAGTGGAAAGGTCAAAGTCAATGTAAATTCAATGATCCGGCTGAAAGTGATTTCTGATGAGAAACGAGAAATGTCATGATGTTACATCACATGCACGGAGACATTTTATGTAACATCACATGGGGTAACATAGCATGTCCTGTAACATAGCATTGTGTAATGTAGCATGTCCACAGTGTGTTATGTAACATAGAATTGTGTAATGTAGCATGTCCACAGTGTGTCCTGTAACATAGCATTGTGTAATGTAGCATGTCCACAGTGTGTTTTGTAACACAAGGATCAGGGGGGTTCCTGCATTTTAGAATGTCTATTTAGACACAAAGCCTGATCAATTTACTGTCCTTTCATTTGGAGCTGCTTTCACATCAGGGGCGTCCTATTCCATGCCCTTTGATGTTCCTCTCACCACAACCATGCAAATGCTTCTTATTTCTGAGAGGTTCTAAAATTGCAGAGACCAATGCAACTGTATATGAATCTGAGTAAATGACAGGCCTTGTTAACAAGAAGGTCTATGTTTTCGTTACTTATAGAAAAAAGTCACAGAACCACAGACAGACAGAAAGATAGATAGTAAATATGTGTATATGCATTATATACATATACACATGCATACAAAAACTAAATTGCAAATACATAAAAATGTAAACACAAGCATTTGCATTTCAAGTCTTTATAACTGTAGAATTAATATTCATTAATTAGCAGTGTGTATCCTGCCGCATGAACATGAGATATATGTTGCAGCCCGAAAGGCACCATATAAAACAGCACATGTATTGATTTGCTGCACATGAAATCAATACCGTCGTAATGAATTACGGAACAACGACACACTGCAGTTGTGTGCGATTCTCACATATGAAAAAGAAAGAGGATGAAGAAAAATATTTTGAGATAAAATAAAAACGATTTCCCAGTGTCATCTTGCCTTATAAATGGGCAGAGAAACACAATAGCAATTCTGTTACAAACGTGACTTTGTTTATGGTCTGCTGTGCGTTTCCTTATATTGGTGCAGGGATGCCGTGCAGACGTCAGAGGCGAAGTTTTCTGATTCCCTTCAATACCACTTAAGTCCTTTAAAAACTGAAACGGGGATTTTTTTTTTCCTCGTTTTTGGGTTTCATTCAAAGTTATCGTTGCAAATTTTTGTAAACTGCCCGGCTTCAATACCATTTTAGTGGCAATAACATCTACTGTGGTTTCCATTTAAGTGTACCTTCTTCCTACTGCAAAGAAACATCAGCAGTTGTTTTTTTTTTTTGTTTTGTTTTTTTGTTTTTTTGTTTTTTTTTTTTCGTAAGATGTGGAAAAACAAAGAAAATAAATTCAGGCCCCCCCCAGGGTAGCACACCTGGTTACAGACTCATCAGCCCAATCAATCTCAGGTGTAGCCAATTAAAGGCCATTAAAGGCTATACAGAGAGGCTATGGAAAACTGGCAGGGGAGAAGGTTCTTGTGTTTGCTTGCTGTGCAAAACAAAGTCTTGTCCTCTTGTCCTGTCCCTGACTTCATATTGCTTTTACTTCTTCACTTCATCAGCAGAAACAATCTTCTGGCCTAAACCCACTAATAATAGTTTCTGCTGAAGAGACCTGCATTTTTGCATTTGGGGTCCCCTCCCCAGGCCTCAGTTTAGGTAATAATGATTTTTTTTTTTTTTTTACTTATTTTTACATGCTTAATGTTACATGTTATGTCTTGGCATGAGGGGAAAAAAATTTTATCTGGGGGATTGACCAAAACAACGCGTGTGTGTGTGCTGCTTTCACATACAGCCTTGCAACCAGTCACATAAAATCCTGCCTCTCTTCCTCACGTTTGATTCTAATATAGTAAAGAGATCAGTTGTTTTGCATTTTCTTAGCAAGCACTATAGTTTCTTGTTTCTTGTGCTCATTTGCAATCACACAAAAAAGGAGACACAAGCCTGCTGGTATTTAAAGGGGGAATTATGCTTTTGCCTGCCTTTTATTACATTCACAAACTTTTATGCAGTTAATATGCTGCAAGCTGATAGCATCTGTGTCAAAATGAGCAACAGTTAAACACCTTGAGTTGTGGTTATGCTCAAATGGACCCGAGCATATAGCAGTCACATCAGAAATGTTTCCAATGCTACCTATTCCTCATTGCCAGGGCCAGAAAAATTATTTGTTTCAATGATGCAGAATCACTGCATTTTTCATTACCTGGCTGGGCAATTACTTCCCAAAGGTGTCTTCAACTTGTATGTAATACAGCAGAGGGATTAACTACAAGGAAATGTATGAATATGTTATACTCTTCTACTCACCTCCAATGACTGTGAGGTTAGGCTGCAGAATCTGTTTAAATCTGCCAAACAAACAGTGAAACGTGTCTGTCTTTTCAAATGTGTAGACACAGTAGTGTCAATAGCATCAACTGTTATAAATCACCTTCTTACCTAAACTTCTCAACAACTATTTAGTTCACTAACATTGTATAATTTTATAGCATGAAAATACGAGGATTAAGGGCAGCAATGTCTTAACTGTTCAATATAGCTAATGATGCTGAGAAGTTCTACAACATTCTCTGGAGTTGACTGTGTTTAATATACCGAAACATCACATTGTTCTGTTTATTACTTATTTATTTAACTCAGTAAATACGGGGTGTCAGCGTTGCATTTCTTGAAAGCCTCTTCCATATAAGCCAACTGCCCTTTAACAAATGCCTCGACACACTTTGTAATTTTCTCTGTTCTGCCCACTCGGTACCCTCTGGTGTTGAGGTAACCAATCATCAACTAGACCCGAATGTCCATTACACAAAAAATTAGAAACAGCACATCTTTATACTGACATGATTCAATATACCGGCATTGTCATTTCCCCTCAACAGATGGATCCCCCGGTTGTAATTACAGACTGTCAGTGACTGTCAACCACAATCAGGTTGTTTTTATACATTATGCATAATAGTATTTTTCATATGCACCATTAGATGCAACATGGACTGCAACCTCTTGGCATAATCTGAAATTGTCAGACAATTTCAGTTTCGCTGTCTTTTTTTCTACTTTTTGTAAACTATTGTAAGCAATTTGTTAACATCTTGGTTGCAAAAAACAATGACTAAAGCAAAGTGTGCAGTATAAAAGAACAGTTAAGTTGATGCCGAATGATAACTGAGAGAATGTACAAAGAATAGTCGCACCAGCTTTTCCTGAAGTTATATTCAGATAGATTTCATTCACTGGTGTGGATCGTTCTGGATGTAGATACAAAGTAATGAAAAGTGTTAAAACAGAGGCGTATAGGAAGGTGCCGGAAACATCAGATTGAACCTACATTAAGAGTGTAGTCTCATTAACTTCAAAATAATAGCACAGGTTTGTGCTTTGAACAGAACCCGTGAGAATGCGTAATGGTAATAGCTTTGAATTAAAGAGCTAATTATTTTCAGCTTCGCATACACCGAGGAATCCCATGCGTGTGATGATATGATTTCCCGAACAATTAACAATTAACAACAATTAACAACATGCAGAAGGACCGACAGGTCTATGGGACACAGTTAAATCTGGAGCAGAGGGTCAACAGAGGATGTACAAGTTGGACTTTGCTTTCTTACTTCAGCCTACTCTAATTATAAAAGGGATGTACATAAGATCTGTACACTGAGTAGGAAGCTACCACGGTAAAGTTTGGAGTTGGATCAAAGACTGTTGCATCTCACAAAACATACGTTTCTTCTGCAGTATTTATTTATTTATTAGCCATGTTAAAAAGAGACGGGGGCCTGAGAATAGAAAAGTAACAAGTCGGCAGGGACGCTGGAGTCTGATCAGCTTTGCGCGCCTTCCCCAGGGAGCGCTCTGGCAGGGAAGAAAGGATCGAACGCTACGGTAACAAAGCCACGAAGCAGCTGCCGCCGCTGATCCAGGAAGGGATTTTTCCATCTTTGTGCGGCATCTGCAATCGTGACTGAGCCCGACGGCCTTCAAACGTCTATAATTGGGTGGCGGTCCGTGCCACTGCGGCTTCGGCGCACGAAAGCCGCACCTTCCATCGGCGCATGGTAACGATGAAGCGCGTGGAGCCGCGGATCCTGTTTTCCGCTAATGACTCACACGCCACTTCCACTGCCGATGTATGCAAACACGCCTGTTACATCTCCAGTTCTGCCGTGTACTTTCATGATACATGTAACTCACACGGGAGCAAGTTAAAAAAAAAATCTTAATATACCTCTCCTTAAAAAAAAATAAAATAAATAAAATAAAGCTCCTTTATCTTAAATTCAAATGATTCTCTAATAAACCTATCCAGTTTAGACCAGTAGCGGGAATATTTATAAATAATGTATTTCTGTTCATAACATCTTGGCTTGTTTATCTGACCCAACTTACGGTGCTAAAGGAGAAAATTCTGTTCTACAAATTAAGTGGCTCACAATGAAAGTACAACATGGTAACTGGTCCTGCAACCTTTTGTGCACAAGAATCACCTGCTTCAGGTTGTATTAAAGGGAATGAAATATCAGCTTTTTATTACTCCTTGTCTTTTCCATTCAGTTACGGAAAATATGTGCCTCACATAATTTCTGTTGCCCTTTAGAGATTATTAGAGCTTCTCATTTGAAAGGGTAATTGACTCTGTGTGAATATGTACGAAATGTGGCTTCACGCTGCTGTCCGGTCTCATTCGGTTCTATCGTATTTTGGTACTGCATACAAATGCCAAGCAGATGTTCTTGATCAAAGTGCCAAAGTTTTATGTTCGATGGATGGGTATTTTGTTGAAATAATGCTCAGAGGTATACACAATTTTCAGATTCCAGGGAAGTAAACACAAACCGTTTGTCCGCACATCACCTTAATCCTGTGTGCTAGCTGCCTGTCTGCGTCTTGACCCGTAGATTTGACCGATAGATTCAAGGATTGGGAAACCCTCCATCGCATTTATCCTTTACTTAATTGTCTTGAACTTGACTTTGAGCATCAATGTAAGTAGATCAAAGGGTAAAATTAAAATAGGGTGCTTTCATTAAGCCTCCAAATTAATGGACGCCATCACATCAATGGCCATCTCTCATGAAAAGAAAGTTAACACAGTTGCCATCTCTTTTCATAATTATTACACCACGTCTTACTTCATGCAGATCAAAGATCATTTCAAAGACTTTTTTTTGTGGCCGTGACACACATTATTCTCAGCCTGTATTCAACTAAACTAATAAAAACAATATTTAGGCATTTCATCAAAGCATTGCAGGAAGAAATTCATAAACAAGATAAAATGTAATGTATAATGATGAGGCTTAAAAAAATTGGATGCCACTGTAGGACCATTGAAAGAGGCAGCTTGAGGCTGATGTTCCTAAGGCCTGTAAAAAAACACTCGTACCACTATAGACCTGCTGAAAACGGCAGACATGAAACAAACTGCACTCTGTGTCATGTGTCTTGAGGAAGGAGCTGAACAGTGTGACCACCATCAGGGGAAGCATGGCAAAGTACTCCATGTCATTCTGTACCATGCTGTGCCACGCCACGCCACGCCACGCCACGCCACGCCACGCCTCACGCATGCATGCATGCATGCATGCATGCACGACCGCGCCCCACGTTCAATTGCTACTCCCTCCTAAATCAAGGAAGCTGACCCTATTTAAAACCCAAACAAGTCAATTAGTCACATTAAGGCCAGCTGGTCTTGAGTAATTAAAGAGTCTGAGGACAGAGGACTGGTGATCAGTTGCCATGGAGACATGAACAAACACCCAGTGCTGGAATGGCGCCATTGGTGTGCCTTGTTCCAAGCGACACTTCGTCTAATGCCACCAGCCACCCAGCTCATATTTCTGTGATTGCCTTAATCAGCACTCTTTACATATGGCGGAACTCTTTACATCTCTCTCCCTGCCTACCGTGCACATAACAAATGAGTTTTTCACTTGTAATTTGTCCGTTTAATGCATTCCTTTTTAATATGGCACAAGCTGCTCATAATAATGTCATATTTTGTGGCATTATAAAAAACATCTCTGCATCGACGTGCTTCTTTTTTTTTTTTCTTTTTCTTCAAAAAAAAACTCTGTAATGAATGGTGAAATGAGTCCTTCAGTGTTAAACCATTTCTACCGGAACATTATAAGAGTTGCCTAAGAGTACCAAAGAGCACTAACTGTGAGCTGAATGCTGAGTTAATTATGCAGATGGAGAACTGTGTGGTCTTTTTGATGAGGTGAACAATTGGCATACAAGAGCGTGCCAGGGTTTTTGGCAAGAGGTGCTGATCTCTTTAAAAAATAGCAGGAGATTGGCAGGTGACGGGAAAACAATTAATGCCATGAACAATTTCATTTCCACGTCATTGGCAGTGATTCAGGCTAAAGCAACACGACACGTGTAGCAGCAAGTTGGTTTGAGCGAATTAGAAGCATCAGAGGCCTGGAGACAGAATAAACGTGAATATGGTAGGAAGTGTATTCTGCTCGGTGTAGACTGTAATGTGCTTCCATTTGGGCTGGTTCTTACTGACTTGACCATGGTTTTAAATTTGGACAAACTGAAAGGTGATGGTGACTCACAGCATGTTTGTTGGCCCTTTGAGAGGTGAACCGATGAACGGTGACGACGAAGAGTTTTAATTCCCTTTCTTCACAAACTGTGCAGTGTCATGTATTA
Source organism: Chitala chitala (assembly GCA_025773905.1). Taxonomy (NCBI): domain Eukaryota; kingdom Metazoa; phylum Chordata; class Actinopteri; order Osteoglossiformes; family Notopteridae; genus Chitala; species Chitala chitala. Next base: position 27,445 of record JABJVR010025993.1, read on the forward strand.
GCAAGCTCTTTAAATGCAGCAATTATATATAATTTCTTTTCATGAATTTTACATTTTTCTTTTCAACATAGTTGTCAGTTAAACAAGATGTTGCACATTGTAGTCTGTTTTTTCAAGGAAGAAGACTCACTAAATTATACCTTGCAGAAAGGAAACACTTACACTGTGTTCTGTTTTGTTGCTGAAAAAGCAGAACCTCCTCAACAATGATTTCCGGCTACCTTAGGAAGTATTAGATTAATGGAAGGAAGAAACCTCTTACTGAGTAAAGTAATTGAACATGAAAGAGATGTTTCTTTTAGCAAGGCACGGTTAATGTCATGTACAGTCACTATATTACTACGCATGCACTACAAAGTAAAATCAGTTCAGGGAACGTCTGAGAAATAATATGATTGACGGTGAAAGTAGTCTTCCAGTCTTCGTAGCCATGTGTGCATGTGTGTGCATGTCTATTGTGGAAACTTAATCAATGGACAACTTGTCACATTAGATGAATATTTTAACCTGGATCTTCTCCTTTGTATTAAAAGTTCATGCAACCTGCCTGACCTGTTTTGCCCATTTAGTAAAATCAATTCAGGACATCTAAATTTTATATGTCGATCCTTGAGCAGCGAACTTGCCAGTCCTGCCGATATGTTATCACATGCATGGTTAGGCATTAGTAAGGCCCTTAACTGTAGAGCTCTCAAAAGTCAAAGGCTACACCCCAACACCATAATAAGGCTGTTATGTTTTACATTTTTGTAGATGGCTGTTTATTGCATCTATTACCCTCTATATTTTTAAAAGCACTTTGCCCTAAAGACAGCTTCCAAATTGAGTGCGGAAGGAAATCACTTTGAATCACTTAAAACAGGAGCATCTTATTAACACTGTTTGACCTTATTAACAATGCTTTACTTACACGTCTTAAAATTTTATTATTTTTTCAGTTTCTTTTCTTTTTTTGTTTCCTTTTACAGAGCTGTTTTTTTAGAAACTTCATGAAGCACTTAAAATACAGTCACAGCAGAACTCAGACTGATCGTTAATACTGTATATATTTAGCTGTCATTCTGAAACATAACAAAATAACTTTTTTAAAAAGGAAGTGCAGCACACACGTGTTTTGAGCAATACACAAAGCAGACAGCTGAAGGTGAAAAGCGTACACGGGATGCCAGTTCGGTGTCAGTGTTAAAATCCTGACAGAAATACTGATTCCTTAGTTTGGCCTGTCCACACCATCTACCATAACTCATTTTAATTACCCCCGGTGGTACAGCTGTACGTGCCCTTGTACATTTGTCCTTTCTGCATTTGCCAGGAGAAGCGTATGCATATTTGCTGACTCATCGTTACTGTTAGTCAGCTGGTGCTTGGTATGTTCCACCTGAGCACTACGTTATGGCTGCTGACCCCTGTGTAGGATCACTGACACTGCCTTTATCCAAAGGGTCATATCAACACACAGAGATGAACACCTAGACCTCACACGTGGATTAACTCTATTTGTACATTTAGAATTTCTTTGACATGTGTCGGTCATGAAAGCATGCCCATGGAGGCCAGGTAGTCAGTCCATCTTTAATTCCCAGAGGGGTTTTTTTGTGTGGTAGTTTTAATTATTCTCCTTAGATGTTGTCTGGTTTTAACTTTACCTACCTGTTTTGTGTTTAGGTCTGTTAAGAGCCTTGGGGCATAACTGCAGTGAAAGGCACTATATAAAAATAATTTGAACTGAACTGAGAGGCTTATCTTATTTGATTGTTATTTGACACTATAAATGCCTTTTTGAACTCTGAAGATTAAAGCTAATTTTAATGGTTAAGCGCACTTGATGGCATCTATGATATGCCACTTTCATACCAATAACATTCAGAAATTGTAATTAGCTCAGATAATCCTTTTTTTAAACCCTCCTCTTTAATCTTTTTCTCCAGACTTTTCCCCCCACATTTAAAGGGTACCTAGATCTTGTTTATATAATATAGAAGTAACTGGTTCACCTAAATGAGAATACACACTCGTACACACTCGTTTGCTGTTATGTGAAATGTTGAGTAGGACCCTCACTGCCCCACTGGAGTATATGTGTGTATTTTTGGGTTACACACATACAGTCTTAAGAGTGTAATTGTTATACTTGGAAATCTTTGCCATTACCAACAATACTGACTTCACACTTTTCTCCCTTTAAAAACAGCAGAATAAATAGACAAATTCCTCTGGCATTATTAATGCCCTGTTAATTTAAATGAATTCCCTTTCACAGCAACATGTGGGCAAACGTGTACGCTCATATGTACTTGCACGTGTGTATGTGCGTGTAAGTGTAAATGTCCCCATCTAAGTGGTGCCCCATCCAGACTCCTAGTGCTCCTGATTGTAACTTGTTTAATAATTACATAATATTAAAAGTGACATTTTCATTTTTTTTCTGAATTTAACAAATTAATTTTGCAGTTGCTTTTCTCGTTCCTGATTGGGGAACATTTTAGTTCTGATACTTTCAGAAAAATGTCTTTTTCTTTTTGCAAAAGGCCTGATAAGTTGTCCTTTTAAGCTACACTCCGCCCGGCTTTCTCACATCCTGCTCTTATGTGTTAAGTCAGACTGTGCTCATATGTGCCCAGCGCTAATACAGCATTCCTTTCCCTTGGTTAAGGGTGAAGCCTCAAAATTCAACCAAATGGCAATTTAAATGTAGTTTTAATTCAGCAGGCTGCTCTCGGCTGTCATGAGTTTTGTGCTTTGCTCGTTTCCGAGTCACGTGGGGCATCACTACGTAAAGCCGGCATCCATCCGTTGCTAACATGTATGTTAACTACACATTGTAACATCAAAACGGCACATGGTGCGTACACACACACACACACACACACACATACACACACGTTTAGTAATTATTGCGTCTTGGGTCTTGTTTTTGTTGTGTTTGTGTTTCTTTTAATTGCTGAAAATCCATGTGTAGGTTGTTGCAGTTTGGATGCCTAAAACAATTAAGATCGAGAACAATTTATGTTACCAAAATACGGAAGTAACATGGAGCGCTGGCAGACTCATGTCCTGTTTATTTCACTGGACTAACTATGTTTTACTGTAAGGTGAAGTTATCATTCCCATCACTCGAGTACCAATAAATGGTAATAGATGAGTACCAATAAATGGTAATATAACATGTTGAGTTCCGCAGACAGTTTAATGCGGTAATGTGTTTCCAAAGGAGCACCAGCAATGTAATTTCCCATGAAACATGAAATACAGTTTACATACATTTTGTACAAGGGAAGAAAAAGAAGGAAAAATTAAATTCATGTATAATTCTGCTCATAATGTTTGCTGATCAACAACAAAAAATGAAATTCTAAAACGTATTTTTCCACCTGTGTACCATTTCCTATTTAAATGTTCCACATACCGCCATCCTTTAAGATTTTTGATTATATTAACAGCATTAGTGCATTGCTGTTAAGGCAAGAGTAATGTTGGTCAGATTGCTTAATTTCATTAAAACAACCAAAGAAGTTGCTGATCTTAGAAAGTGGTGGACTAAAATCACTGGTTTTGAGTAATGTCAGCACTGATGGGCAAACAGTATGGTACTATGAGTCATTTAAGGGGAGCCCATCGGCACTACACCCGTGTCATGTGACCCGTTTCCTTCAGCAATGTCTGGTATTGAGGAAGAGCGTGGAGAGAAATAATTGTCACTCATGGGCATTTTAGAAAGGCAGCGCAGAAATGTCGACGTGCGTTTCTGTGCCCTCAGACAGCAAAGGCGTGAAAGCAATATGAATCATCCCTACCTTCTAAAACGTACAGTGGGGAATAATAAGTAAATAAATAAAACACATGTCAGACACTCACACAGCCATCAATCCATGTAAAGGTCGCTGTTTAAAGACACACTGCCTTCTCAGCTAGTTAACATACAGACTGGCAAGTGTAAACTGTGACCTTTCTCATTCAGTTCACCTTCTTGTAATGAGTTTTTATAGAGTGATGACTCATATTAAATAACTTACCTTTTGTAAATATCTGTGTTGAGAAAGGTAGACTAAATTTAATTGCCGCTACGCAAAGGAGTGGTATATTTTGCAGTTCAGTAGATTGTATTTCCTTTTAATGAGTCCCTCTAAGAGGCAGGTATTACGTATTGTTAGAAATTGGTTGTTTTATGTAGTTTAACGGAATTTATGAACAAAAGGAATACAAATGTGTTTATTCTACTTGTTTATTTCTTTTTAAGCAGATAAATCCCTGACAATTAAGCGGTTGTGGCCCCTGAGGTTTTGCACAGTAAGTAATAATACGCAGATTCAACAGGAGCCGTTAATTGAAAATGTTAACAAAATACCATTTATTTATTTTTTCTTCTCCTCCATCTGCTCCAATTACCAGTTTCAGCCTCTGGGGCAGCATATCCCATTAGGAATATGCTTTAGTTTTTCTTACTCTTCCTCTGTTATTTATTTATTAATTTTTTTTTACCCCGGAATATTACATTGTAAGCTCCATGACACTCTTTCTGTGGTGCCGAGACTTGGCACTAGCCAAGTGTGTGGCATGTACTTTATATCTTGACTACCAGAAAAGGTGTCCCCACACACTGGTTTTGTTGTCATTGACTCATTGGCAGTGAATCACTGCGAACACACTCAGTCGCCAAAGGCCAGCCGAGAGAAGCTTCGTACACAGAAATGATCAATACCGTTGGGTCTGAGAACAGCGTTTTATAAAGTTTGCTTGTTAACCTGAAAATTTACACTTCCTTGGGGTCATCATACTACAGATTGCTACATAGTCATGAATTACCTCATGTTTAATATGCCTTATGGCTTCTCCAAGCCACGTTCCTTAAATCAGCCGAAAAGTCTTTGTTGATAAGATCGTCCCAGCAAAGTGAAATTCTCAGGCAGCTTACATGAAACAAACCTTTCTCACCTGGGCAAATGTGTCGGGGATTTAACAGGATTAACATTTGGGGCTTTGGTGGGCTTTGTTATTGGGAGTGAGACGGTTTTCCACAATAATCTGTCTTGTATATTGTTATTGTATATGCAAGAAAAAAAAAAAAAACATAATTTATAAATATGCAATTAGAACGTTTCCCTGACTTCTTTAGGCGTCTTTTAACTTACACATTTTAGCGCAGAAATGCACTCCCTGCGCCTTCCAGATATGCTTCTGCCTTGATTGGACCTTCCTGCCTGATGCTGTTATCTCATGACATTTATTGTATATTAACTTTTCACTTATTTATTTATTTATTTATTTAGCTCCTGCTTTTATTGAGTTTTGCCTGAATACACTATAATTTTTTGGCGTGCTGCACAGGGCTTCCCTTAAGTATCTTGTGCTCCCGGTAAGGCCAGTGCTGAGCTCGTTGTTTGTTAAGGATCGTTTTTGCTTCTTTACAGTACCCCGATTTTATTTATTTTCATTATTATTTTTTAATGCATGCTCTTACGAACTGCCTGTGAATTTCCACATGAAGCTGTATAATATGCCTGACCTTTCTGCTCCACACTCTCCCTCATGCCGCGCCTTTCTTCCCTGCCTTCCCTTCTTCCTTCCACCAGCCCTACCGTCCATAGTCTCTTCTGCAAGCTGTTTAGCATTCTTTACAATGTCGCGTAAATGCTGGGAATGCCAGTGGAGGTAATTCAGATAGGCGGTTAAATGTATTTTTTTGTGCATGATTGCTGTTTAATGAGTATTCCCATCGCCTCAGACCCCTCCACTGCAGGCCTGTTGAGAGACATTGCTCTCTGTTAAGACTTGTTTGGTACATAAATATCGTTTAAAAAAAGAAAAAAAAAAACATAATTGCTCCTGTTCTCTGAAACTATCACTTGGAAAGTACATTGGTGTAATCATAATAATAAAAAAGTATTTTATTAATGAAGAGCTTGTTCTACCCCAAGTATTTGTTTATAGGCAGTAGTTTTCCTTAATTACCTCCATTGAAACTGTTCTTTTTAGGAATTACCATAAACACAACATAAGAATTATTTGTATAATTATTAGACAGAGAAATTACAATGTAACCCAAGTGTTTTTAGCTATTAAGGTAGCTGTGTATAAATGCTCATACAGTAGTGATCTGGTTTTTTACAATGATACCTAAGCTACTCTGCATTTGCATCGGTGTGTCTCAGCCGTTCAGAGAGGAAAATGACAGGACAGGACTAATGATTATGTACTAAGTGGGAATGTTCAGACAGGAAAATAAAAATCTGTTTATGTATCTGAGGCCTGAGGGGCCAAATGTTCACCTGGGATTTTAGGAGCAACCCTTGTCTTCATTTCATAACCAACTTTAAAAACGTTTCAAAGATTAAATCATGGTCCATGACTGGGGTGCCCAGGGTGGTTTTGAAATTGGCTTATAACTTCAACAACAGCAAATGGGCTTCCTGCTAACATCTTCTGTAGTAACCTGAAGCTTATTCAGCTTTCAACAAGCCAGGTAAAGCTCCTGAAGACTGTTTGTGGTTGTTTATTAGATAAAATAAACTTTATTTGTCACATGCATAATTATACATAGTATATTGTATAGTGAAATGTGTTTGACTACCTGCATCCATTTACAAAATAGGAAAAAAAAGCAAAACAACACAGAGTAGAAATAAAGTGTATAACTATGAATGTATGTAAAGATGTAATGTGCATTTGTGCAAATTAGTCAGTTGTTTAGAATTCTTAGATAGTGAAATAATAGTAGTAATATGAATAGTAAATACTAGTGGTATTAAAGGTAATAGTAATAATAATAATAAATAATATAGTGTGTTTGTGTGTGTGTGTGTGTGTGTGTGTGTGTGTGTGTGTGTGTATATATATATTGTGAAAAATAGCAAATATTAGGGCTCAGAGTTGAGCTGACGGATGGCTTAGGGGAAAAAGCTTGGGGGGAAAAGCATGTTAATCAAAACAAATCAAAACCAGTTCAATTTTGAATGACACAAAGGACAAAATGCAACAAATGTAAAAAAAAAATGCTAAAACACTCACCCACAATCTATAATCCCCAGTATATAAACACACAGTAATTACACGAGTGTAACAGTGGCCAACACCTTCATGAGCACAGGCAGGCTTTTACATCTACTCACACCTCCTTATCTGCATGGCAAGCATCATTCTCAGTGGATTATACCTTTTAAATAAACCATGTTCATAATGTATGGACGCCTCTCAGTTCCCTGCTTTTCTTCTGAACTTCCGAGTCATGACGTGCATGAAGGATGCTTTCTTTGTGTGAACAACAAGCCTTCCTGGTTGCTTGGCTGAAGAGTGCTGCTTCTCTCAGGATCGCTTAGTTCTCCTGGGCAAGAAGGTCTAGGACAAACTCCCTGCCTTTGGTGAGCGCTGTGATTAGAATGCCGCAGTCAGAAATGTATCAGTAAACAGTCCTCTAAAGACACAGACAGAACAAAACCCAAACGAAGATTTCTTCACAAAGCTTTGATAGGGTTCTTTTCCGATTTAAAAGTAATTTTCGTTTCAATATATTGTGCATTTTGAGTCTAAATGGATGCTTGTACACGTTCTTTGAATATGTGATGTGTATACGTGTGTGTGTGTGTGTGTGTGTGAACATGTAGGGCGTTTGTCTGCCTGTGTCAGCAGCACTTGTGTTTCAGTCATGACTGATAGGTTCTGAATGCTATACTTGTCAGCGAGTCAACTGCATTTTTATAATTTTATTTACTTGAGTTATGTTAAGAGATTTCAAATCCAAGCTTAAATATAAAAAGCACTTGTACGTTTATTCTACTTTGAAGTGGAATGCGCATGCAGTTGTGTTCAGTTCTCATCAGTATACTTTATAGTGAATCTGAATTTCTTTGTTTCAACTTTGCGTGTTGGATAGGAATGTGTTCAACGCAAATGATCCCAGTCAAACATCACTGTGTGAATGTGGGTCAGTACAGCATCCATTTGTGTAGCTCATCACGTTTTTAACACAAAACACTAATGACATTGGAACAAGAGTTTTTGGCCAATGTTCCATAGCTTCGCCGAGTCCTTTTTCCAGTCAGCCACAGAAGCATCTGATTCAATAGGCCAAATCTGTAGAGGAAGCATTAAATCTTTAAATAGAACAGAAAGCATGTTGGGCAGTCTCTCCAGGACAGCAACTAAATGGCCCTGGCATAAATGCTACAAAGCATGAATTTTATGCTTGCAAAATTCTCATTTTGATTTATCCGTTCATCTATAACCCTTTTATAAAACAAATGGTATGTGTCCATCTGTTTTTCAGCCTCGCTAAAATATGCCCCGGACCTCACCTTGTTCTCGCGGCCCCCACTGCGTCTGGTCCGGGGGCTTGTCACAGCCCATATCACATGTAAACCGCAGGTCTCCGCCTGGAGGGCTGCCAGGAGCGAGGTGTCCCAGAGCCAATAGACATTTTCTGTGCCTACAAGCATGTCTAAAAGTTGTCCCTGGTGCTTCTCGTTTCTTGGGACACCACCGGGTTCAGTTTCAGCGCAGTAGTACACAGAGTCAGCGCACTCTGAGACCGGACACAGTTCATACACTCACAGCCTCGCCTGTCAGTCAGCTTCCAAATAAATTACAGTTATTTATTCTATTTCTTTTAGTTTTTAAGAGTGTTTTCACATGAAAGCATCTTGCCCTTTTTCTGTTTATTGATGTATTTTCAATGTAGAAATGTAACAATATGCTATTGATTTATTTTAACAATTCTTTTGTTAATACTAAGTTTTTACAAAATCCAAAAGGACATACTGTATGTTTATATGACATAATATTTCTGGTAGAAAGCAGTTTTTAGCTGTAAGTAACAAACTTTTTAATTGCAAAATGTTTCACTTCATGCTGACTAATTCAGGTGTGTACACACCGTAAACCAGTAGTGTATGAGCTGCTCGTTAGGTAGAAATCAGCTTTATTGATCATACATTTGCATGGGTGACATACTTGATTATATAAATTAGCCAGAAAACTTTTAAACTGCATAAAAATAAAAACCTGTGCATCTACACACACAAATTATGCACACTTAAACACACACACACACACACACACACACACACACACACACACACACACACA
>JABJVR010026003.1:0-36517 GCA_025773905.1 Chitala chitala
GAGAGAGAGAGAGAGAGAGAGAGAGAGAGAGAGAGAGAGAGAGAGAGAGAGAGAGAGAGAGAGAGAGAGAATCTGTGTGTATGCCCTGTGCATGTGAGTATTAACTGAGAACAGCATTTTCTTTAAAACACATCAAAAGAATGTATGAGCAGGCAGTCCTCATCACTGTTTCGCCATCCTGAGAAGGGACTGTACTCTGTTTCTTAACTGATCTGTGTTTTACTCCATGTGGTTTTAGATGTTTGCCTTCTCATACATATGTTTTGCTGGATCACACATATATTACCTCTCTTTTGCATACATAATCCATGTGAAACTGAAAAATGGGACCCAGTAGAGTGTCAAGATGAGCTTCCGTGATCAGTGAAGCTTTTGAAACTCTGAAGCAAAGACATACTGTAATGATATTGTTACTGAAGTTATATAAACAGGCATTACTGGCCCTTTTATGTTTATGCAGTCTGCAAACTCAAAAGGAAGGGACAGTATAAGGAAACAAACAGTTTTAGTACTGTAGATATACTCTTCCCCTAGACAAAAAACATCATGGAATTTGTTTTAACTCAAAAATTTATTTACTGCCACAAAATCTAATTAAAAAATGTTTTCTACAGAGACAATGAAGCTGTAGCTGTTTGCCCAAAGTACTTCACAGTACTACTGGGTATAGATGACAAAACTACCCGAAATTGGAGCAGTCCTCATTTTCTTGCCTAATGAGATTATCTTTACAAAGGCACTTTCCTTTGTTGTAGTGCTACTGCCTCTGGAGATTTCTATAAACAAGTTTTTGCTGCAACATCAGGCTACAGCACAAGCAAGTTAAAGTAATATATCCTCTAAAAACATCTTACCACCATAAGGCTAGACTCAATACTGAGAGGTTCATGTTGTGAAAGCATTTGGAATTGGAGGAATTTCATAGACATTCATTTATATTGCTATTACTGCCGTTATTACTGTCATTGTTAATGTACTGTATGTACAAGATTGTAATCATATGTAATGAAGTTTCTATGAATTTCTAAGAATTCTTTATATCGTAATCAGTCTTGGTTATGATCAGTTCAGAAAAATATGTCAGCTGTGATTTAGGTGATTTTTTTTTTATTGGTTCTTGTTTTTTTATGCTACTCAGTGTTCTAGAAAACATTTTAAATCTTAATTTATTTTTTGCCCTTTGCCCACGAAGAATGTGGCTTCTGGTTTCACAAATGTCAATGGAAGAGTGATAACCTTTTGTGACATGTGTATGTCTGTTGTGTTCATGTCTTATTCGGATTGGAAACGTACATGCATAATAGTACTGTACCGCACTGGCGTCCAAGCGAAAATAACAGTTCTTTGGCGTATTGTAGCAAGTAGAATTTAAAAAAAAACATTTAGTTTAATCATTTCATTGGTATAAAATAATATGTTTACAGAATCTTGAACCGGAGGGCATGAAAAGGACTTTTTTGACAAAGCAGACATTGATATGATACACATGTGAATGAAAGTTTGTTATGCTTGAGAACTTGACAGATTACATCAGGATAAAGGAAACACATCCACTGATGTGGCTAAAGTTAGAAAACAGAACGTGGTTACGGGTGAAAACGCACTAAGGGCGGCACTGGATGAACTGGCCTAGCTGTGTGGCTCCAGAGATTTCTGGCAAAGGGAATATGAAATTTCTGCTATTATGGCTATAGACGTATTGTGTCGCAATTCTAACTGCCAATGTGCGTGCGTCCATTGGGGTGGGGTGGGGGCATTTTGGCCAGTGCATCTCTGCAAAAATGGCAGTGTAATATACACATGTAAAAAAAAAAAAAGGGGGAAAAAAAACTTTTATATGTGCGAAATATGTGGCAACTCCACTATGGTCTACTGTGTGCGTGGTTTAATTTATTTTTATGGACAGTTTTTCTTTTAACATTTTTATGTGAAACTTTTACCTGGTACAAAAATAGAAATGATATAGGGTGTAAAGCAACAGAATAAACATTTTATAACTGTTACACTGTCTCCTTTTTAAGTTCCTGCGCACACTCGGAAGTACCCGAAGCGCTTCCTTTGGAATAATGCACAGTTGTTTGTTGGACTGTCGTCAGCCCATTTGCTTTGTTCCACAGAATATGCCTGTTGTACTAAGAGTGTGGATTCACCTACCTGTACGAGTGAGAAGGTTTTAGCAAAATGAGAAGTGATACTAAAATTTAATTTGGATCACAAAGCATTAGCATGATAAATGTACAAATCTGACCATTTCTTAACGATGCTTAACATCACATCTTGTCTCAGTGATGTTATCCATGGTTGCAAATTAGTACATAAAAAAATCAAAGGATAATTTCTAAAAAGGAGGTCAAGGCATGTTTCCAAAATAAGTGGTTCTTTTGCTGTTTTAATATGTTTGCCTACAGTGAGCACTGTTAAAGGCAGTTTTCGGTGTATCTCACTGTCTGATAAATACCGTAATACGTCTGCTTCTACCTTTTGGTTTATATTGGATGGATGGGAGGTGGCTATGGTGGCTAATTTCACAAGTTTTTATTATAGTGCATAACTGTAAAAGCCTAAAAGTGTGGATTACTCCAGCACCTTGGCATCTTCAGTCAGGTGGTAACACATCATGTGATCCCTCTGTTTATTTAAGCAAGTCAGCTTCTCTTTTTGCTGAACAAAATTTATTTATAGGTCACTGCCATGTGTTTTGCACCATTACATGTGTATCACAGTTTCATTGATGTGACTTGGATTCTGGACCCCAGCTGTGTGTGTGTGTGTGTGTGTGTGCGTGTGTGCGCACGCGTATGTGCGTGTGTGTTCCAGTTTTTCCCCAAAACCCACAGACACGTGGTTGAGGTGAACCAGAACTGTGTGTATTGGTCGGGGAGCCCATCCAGGATGTACCCTGCCTGATGCCATGACATGCCTGGGTAAGGCTCTGGATTCACTGCTACCCTAGACTGTACAGTACAAGAACGTTCGGAGAACAAGTTATGAACGAAACATGTTAAAAATTATGATGTTACTTGAAGGTATTTTGCATAAATTATTCATCTATGAATGTTAGGCAATTTATTTATGTTTTCCTGAATTGTTACTCTGCTGTTCACTGCTTAACCACCATTCTCTGTGCAAGCCAGTCATACCATAATTAGTAATAGATAATCCAATTCCTTTAAAAATCTCACTAGCCTTGACGTTTATTGCCTGACAGTGTTCCACCAGCAGGTGGCACTATACCATCATATATGCCAGGAAGAATACAATGTTAACACAAGCAGCATCTGATACCAAAAACTACAGAGTATACACACTTAGATAAAAATGAAACATGTATTAATTCGGCAGTATACTTAGCAGGGAGTTCAAATTAGTAGGACGCCTTTCAGATATACTTCAATGTCACATCTGGTCAACACAACAACCTGTAATCACCTAGTTTTGATGACGTACCAGCCGTTCAACATTGGAACCACTTGGCTGAATGGTGGCCAGTGTTCACATATTTTGGATGTCATCAAAGAATGACAGTTTACGCAAACTTATCAACGCCTGCTATGGTTTCCGATACCCTACCATCGCATCGTTTGCTATTTCAGACAGCAGCTCCAGTATTAGGGGCAGAGACAAACCCTTGTGCAGCAGATTATGCAGATTTAGATTACAGTAACAGATGAGAAAATCTGTTTGTTTTTGCTTTGTGTTGTCCATCAGATTCATTCCACAGCAGACAATGTTGTACTGATTGTCAGTACAGTTACAAATCACAGCTCCTATCCACACATTAATTACAGCCGTAACTATAAAAATAAATTGTCAGTTTATATACATTGCTTTCAGTTGCAATATTTTTGTAACATCTTGTTCCCCTACAAAGTAAAAACAACTGCCTGTAATGGCTTCAGTTGGAGAAGGGTTTGGGAATGTTGTAAAGAGTGTTTCTATTCAAACATAATAGTACATACAGTCAGAGGAAAAAACATTTTAAAATGTTGTGTAACTGTCTCTTTAAAAAGGTTTTTTGGGAAAAAAACAGGTTAAATTTTAGAGTCTTCTAAATATATACATATACGGTATATAAATATATACTAGCTATACTGTTAATACACATTGTATACATACAATTGAAACACCTTGAATAAACAAATTTAAAACGTGGTTGTAAAAAAAAAAAAAAACGATTCTACAGACATCTTTCAAAAAAAGAAAAATGTAATAAAAAGACTGGCGGAAGACTGGTGGCAGGCTGATGTGTGCTGGACCCTCTGCGTGTGGCTCAGCCCATAGTGGCCTTGGGTCTGGAGCTGGGATGGAGTGTCCATTCAATGAAATCCAGAAAGCGCTTTGCTTACTGCTCAGGGTGAGCAGTGTACATTTCTCTGCCAGCCTGAAAAAGGATCACAGGCTCAGTGTTAATGCTGTCATGGGCACCTGTTAGGTCAGTATGTGTGTTCTTTTCTTTTGAATGACTGGCCACTGTTTAGAGGATCCCACTGAATTACGCTGTAACCGACACGCATGTATTCTGTCAGCTGGCCTCGGGTTCTGGCTAGCAGCGCTCTGGAGACTCCTGTTTCTTCCTTCACATGCTTTCCCCATGTTTTGCTGCCTTGTTGGCCTTCTTCTGTGTATCATACAGAGTCAGGACGTCAGTCAGGCTAATGAAATACACCTCCTCTGGCTGAATGGAACATGCCTACAGTTCATTATTTCATGCACTCCTGCCACAAAAACCCTTCACTCACACATATATCACATCCTCACATTTATCCTGCTTGTTTAAAAACACCTGGTTTACTTTTATTTGAATGCACAATGACACATAAAGTAGGACATTTTTTGACATTTCGGCATTTCGCTCTTTGCCATTTCTCTCCATCAGTGCTCTTAACAGCGTACATGTCAGCATGAGGTTTAACCTCCCTGGGTTCTAAGGTCTTGTACCCAGTCATGCAGCCAACAATGCCTTTGGGAGAGGTGCCATGACAGCCCAACCCTGGTACCTGTGCCACGCTGATCTCAAGCTCTGCTTCCGCCTCAGACAGAGAACTTTTTTCTTGTACTTCGCCCACGCCACATCATGAAGCAGCAGGCTGTATTTTATGATCTTCATTTTAAGAAGGAACTTCACACAAAGGAAAAGAGAACAACTTCCAGTGCAATTTATTGTTTAGTCATCCAGTCAGCCACTGGGAGATGGTTCACAGGTGAAAAAGCAGGCAAAGAACTGTAGAAGGCTTCCACCAGGCTTCCACAAAAATCCAATGATAAACTCAAAATTGGATCAAATTCTAGAGTTGGAGATACTTGTGGATTCTTTCAGTGAGAAAGCCAATGAGGTCTATAAATATTTGCCTGTGTTTGTATTTTCCAAATTACAAGAATGTATTGTGTGGCAGCCTGCTTTGTTGACTTGATTCTATTTGCTCTGTGGGCTATGATTTTTGGCCTGCACAATTTTTTTGCCCCTTCTTCCACTGAAGATAGCAGATGTGAACATTTGCCATTCTGAGTAAATCTCTGCTTTCCCTTTTTCTTCTGTAACCTACCATTTTCTTAACACAAAATTTTGATTCGTACGCCACTCTTTATAAAGCATCCCTTTCAGTTAATTGCAGTGAAATCCCAATTACTGTGAAAACAACACATTCAACCAAGGGGAATAAACGGTTCTTGTAAATGGAGAAACAGACACAGTGTAACTGAGAAGCACTTTTGTGGAGTACCATTATGACTGTGGTCTGCATGCAATCACTGTTCACAGTCTAAAAAAAATTACACATACCATGAATAGCTTCATCCAACTAAGTACAGATGCTTTCTAACCTCCTCCTTCCAGGGCTAACAGCAGTGCCCACCCTGAACCCTTCATGGTGTCTAAAAAGCTGAAATGGAAACATTGAAACAGACAGCAAAATGGCAGCTAGTGTTCAACTAGCGTTCAGCTAGTGTTCAGCTAATGAAACCATAAAACACACACGTCTCTTTGCTGAGACAAAGCAAACAGCAGCATGAAGTGCATAACAGTAAACCAAGTGTGTGTCATATATAAATAAAAATAAGCAAAACCATTTCCTTTGATTAAATAAGAGGGATTGTCCTTCATGCATTTTATGTAATTGTTAGGATTCTGACAGTGTGAAGATGCACGTTAACATTTAGGAAAGAGGTAGCGACTTTTACGACATCTGTCAGCATTTACACGAGTAACTAAAACAACCTTAAAACTTCCATTAATTTCCACCTGCATCCGAAAACATGTTTTTCAAACTGTATCCACTTTATGAAGTATGAATAAAAGTAAATGCTCAGAGGAGATAATGCTGGGACTGCTTTTCTTTTTGATAGGCTTCCAGACTCAGATCTGAGGCGCAGATACAGCCAGCCTGGGAGCTGTGAGGTAACGGGAATACCTGCATGTTAGGCAGGCCCCGTGGGGAAACATCTCGCGTCTCGGCTCAGCTTCTCCAACATGCTGTCCTTCTGTTCTTCACTCACAAACACCTTTTGCATGTGGCTGCTGGAATCTATGTCTTTGTTGATTGCCAGGTCTTCTGCCTTCAGTCCAGTCCATTGAAGAGAGAAGACCTGTAGAACATGTCTAATGAGGTTTGCCTCTTAGGGTTTTCTAACCATTCCTCCAAAAATAATGTGACACTACACATGGATGATGACACTGGTTATGCTTCCATGTCGATGTGTTCGATACCAACCCCTGCTGATGGATACGTTCACGGCTCTGACTGCTCAACTAGTACAATTACTAAAAAAACCGTCTTCATCATTCCTGACGTCAATCACTAACTTTTCTTTACAATTTGTTTTCTGGGGACAAACAGTAAATATATTTTTATGACTGAAAGCTCAGCTTTTGTGAAAAGCATTGATCTTGAAGTTCTAATGGGTTATACCACTACAGACGGCACCTGCATAGCAGATGTAATGGTAGCATCTTCAGTTATATTTCCAATTAGCAATTCATTTTTTCAATGAACAAACTGACAATATAAATTACTACCGTCCAATTGAATTAGTGAATTGTGAAGTAAAACAGAAAGGAGCACAAAGGCCTCAGACAATCCTCTGGAGCCTAGAGGTAACCTAGCATCCATTCAATGAAATCCAGAAAGCACTTTGCTTTTTGGTTTTCCTCATCAGCGTTTCTGATTCACTTGATTTTCATACGTGCAGACAGTCTGCTCTCTCTCATTTCATCTTGACGTGATACGTGTGGTGCAAAGCCAGCTTGTGGCTGAAGATGTTCCTCATGACCATGAGGCAGACATCTTCGTTCTCCACACTGACTCAGTACATTCCCTGGAACTGGGGGAGCACCGTTCTCTTGTGCCACATTACAAAGCGTGGGGGGGAGAGCGTGTTCCTTCACATAGGCAAGACATGATTCTGCAGCTATGCAACAATGGTGTTGCACCAAACTTGTTAGCATCATGATGTAACAGGGCGAAGGTTTAATGGAAATACATTTATAGTGTGTCATAAAATGGGACAGTGATTTCCTGTACACCTCTTATAATAAATCTAGGCATTTATATCATTGTTTTGTATGTAAGCATTTAAAATTAAAAGCTATACAAAGCCTTTAACATGAGGGCATTGCTGAAAAGACTGAAATTGGATAAACGGGGTGTGACTGCACTTGCATATCTAATTTACATAATAAGTTACCCTCTCAAAACCACATCGGTCAATGATTGTCCTTGTAACGAACAGAGCTGCAGAGCAGAGTGACAGAGGCAGGATAGCAGGGGCACAAGTCAACAGCTTTCTCCATCACCTGGTGGTAGTCAGACAGAATGTTGTGCTTCTTCTCCATCTCCTCGCCAGAGGTCTGCTTCATCACTAGCATATAGTCATAGGAGGTCAGTAGCAGGCCGTCTCTCCGACCATCTCCTGCCCCAGTGAGGGGGCAGCGAGCCAGCAAGACCTGTGGGGATGGACACATGTTATCCACTGGAGAAGATCACAGTCGCCAACAATTAGTGTATTTACAGCAGTGCCCTGCCATGATGGGTCTCTTCACAGCAGCATTGTACTACTGAGGATTGTTTAACATTACATCACTATCCATGTCTGCCTGATGTTTTTACACAAAGAAACTTTTGATGTGAGTCACATCCTTAATCACTACACAATCTGAGGAATCAAATTCATGACTTGGCAAAGGATTCACATCTCTGTAGGAAAAACAGATACAAGGAAGACTTAATAATAATAATCACCTTTTATTAGCACTGCATACATATGCATGTTGCACATTAGATAATTAGCAAACACTTTTATCCAAAGCAACTTATAACACTGTGTATCTGTTACAATGAGCTAGTGCAGGGTGTCTTGCTCACGGACACACCTGGGTGGGCTAGGATTTGAACCAGGGACCAGGAGCTTTCTACATCCCAGCCTGACGCGCTACCCATTGAGCCACTTGCAGACTCTTCTTATTATGCATACATAAGAAACATTAAGTGAATCACTTATTCCAGTGTAAACCATCTGTACATGATGTAGAACCAAGATTTTAAAAAGGACAGTGAAATCGTCACACCTCAAAGAGTGTTTTGCATTTCAACACTAAATACCAGCATGATCTGAAAAAAAGCCCTCAAACCTGATAATCCACGTCCTGGATTCCAAATCGGTCCCGCAAGTTGTGGAACACCTGCGGCTGGTACTCCCTAAACTTGAAGTGGCCCGGTAAATTCTCTCAGCAGGAGAATGTGACAGATTTTAGTGCAACACGGGACCACAACAACATCACATGGTGACCTGATTCTCAAACACCATACGAACAGTGTCAAAGAAAAGATTCTGTAAATTTCACTCTCCATACCTCCCCTCTTCCTCCGTACTTGCCACACAGACGGGTCACTGAGTGCACTTACACTGGAGGAGAATAACCAAGCAGGTCTTAACAGAGAAAGTGCTTCAACTGGAACAGAATTCCTGAACAGATTATGGGATTACAGAAATCTAGTGCAAGCTTGGTGCAGTCACCATTTCCCTCACACACACACGTGCACGCACACACACACACACACACACAGTAAATAGTATACTTAATAGTATATTTATAATCTGTTAATTACATTTGCGCAATCCACAACAATATATTTGCCAACTCTCTTTGTGAACACTTACATTTCAGTGCAGACACTGGCAGCAGCATAATTTCTCACTATGAATTGGCATGACTGTGTCTGCCAGACAAAGATCTGTGCTTCACTTCTTGCTGCACACCATGAATTTTTCTGCTAAAATTGGTCCACAGTTTGGCGGAGCCCAGCTTTACTTGTTGACAGAGTGTTTGTTCACTTTGATCTTGGTGTAGGCCTTGAAGTCATCAGGAAGCAGCACGGCAACTTGGCTCAAGTCATTGATCTGCAGGAACACACAGCGTTACAGTGAAGGTGCTCCCTGAACACATGCCTCACATCTACGAACTTCACACACAGGCACGCGTGCACGCATCTCGTTTAAACCCTGCTGCTGCTGCCTGTGGGTAAACTACTGGTGAAAACACATCATAATGGCTTTAAATGCAATGCATGTTGTCACACTGCTGGCCCCCAAAGTGTAATAATAACAGAAACATTAGACCCAGTGTACACTTCAGTGATTTTTCATAATTGTGCAAATATATACAAATAAATCCAGAAAACTTTCAGCATTAAATTTCAAATATGACGTATTATAAAACATTTGCAATTCACCATTTTCCTAACATAATGTGAGACGCGGCAGTGTATAGCAGTGTATAGCGGTGTATAGCTGATATAAATTACAATATGTGAGGGAGTAATATAAATGTAAACATGCGCACTGGAGCTCCTCAAAAAC
This sequence comes from Chitala chitala, assembly GCA_025773905.1. Taxonomy (NCBI): domain Eukaryota; kingdom Metazoa; phylum Chordata; class Actinopteri; order Osteoglossiformes; family Notopteridae; genus Chitala; species Chitala chitala. Next base: position 9,853 of record JABJVR010026003.1, read on the forward strand.
TGAAGTGAATTTGTGGTGATAAATTCATGCTTTAAGTTTCTATTTTTTTAATATTTCCTATATTGTATATCATTACATTAAATCATATTACTTTTAAACATTTCAACTGAATATTCCTCTTCCTACTGTTACATTTTGTTGCAGAAAGTCCTCACTGTCAATCAGTGAGAACCTCAAAATCTAATTACAGGCAACTAATTCCATTTTTTGTTTGTGGATGATTTGTTGGCATAGAATGCATATAAAATCTCTGTGTAGCAAACTTTAAAACCACAGAGTATAGCGATGCCAAAACAACAACAAAAATTTCAGAAATCAAACTTCAGTGATGTTGACACCATGTAAGTATACCTGCCTAATGAGTGACTTTGTGATTCTCTGGCTCAGAATAGCTCCAATTCCTGATGTATAAAATGCTTCTTCATGATCTTGGTTTTGGGAGCCAAAATAACCTGTGCACTCGATGAACTCAAACTCGAGTTACCGAAAGACATCATCTCAATCTCACCTTTCAGATAACTGAGGATATCAAACTAGCAGCTAAAATAAATTCCTTGTCTCTCCACGGTTTATCTCTACAGATTCGTTAAACAAGATCTCCAACTGTCAGTTCCAGGTCAGTTTGACATAATGTGTGACCACAACTACAAGAACAGTTTCTGTAATCTTTCATGAAAAAGCCTTTCTTCTCTCTCCTGCCTTTCCTCTCCTGCCTTTTTTTTCTTACTTGTTACTGAATTTTCTCCCTGTTTATTTTCTGCTATGATATTATTCCTCATTCATTCTTTTAATCTTTACCTGCCCTCTGGGGCAGTTGTGCACTATCAAATAATTATAATTCATAGACATCTTTAAATGCCAGGAATAGTCTTCAAAATATATTTTAGGTCATTGGACATGTTTTGTATCACAGTTTTTACTATGTTACTTTAAATTCTTTATTACATGGATACGTAATTTACAGACAGTCAAGAACTATGTGAGGGATTGTTGTTTTTAAAAATCACTTGTGAAATTGTAGCGTTATGGAGTTTGTGGCTTTAGCAATGTGATTTTACTTGGAAAATTACTTTGTCAGTATACGTTATTGGTCGGAAAAGTTAATATATGTGTACTCATTTATTCCAGAGTTCCAGTTAAATATATTAAGTTGTATAAAGCTGTTATGTCTGTGTGTGAATGTAGGACCTTCAAATAGTGCCAGTGGGTTACTGTTGGCATGTTTTATGTGAAACAGTGTGTGTACGTGCATTGTAATGGTCTTTTCTGGTTCAGAGTGAATCAATTCACTTTGTTCTGGTTTTGGAGGACTTGAGGCGTGTGTCATTAAGCAGAGACTTTGGTGATGGAAATAACAATATTTCCCCATCAGAACTCGTTTCTCCTGTTCATAAATATAAGGAAGGTGTAACACCAGCTTTGCTGTGTACATGTAGTTATGCCTTACTCTATCGAGAGCTTAGTGCAGCTGTTTCACAGCCTCGAGTTTTGTTGACTAAATATCAGCACGTAGTATTTAATGTAAATCATGTGCCATAACAGCTCTTGGTTCAGGATTTCTTCTTCAAATCAATGAACATAAGACAGCTCCCTTATGTGCCTCTTCAGAGCGCTCTGACAGTAATGCATATGTACATTGCAGCTCTCCCCCAGTCAGAGGGAAGGGATTTCTGACAGAATACTAACCGCCAGTGAAACGATTCAGTTTCGATAGTCAGGCCAAGCGTGTAGGCATGTGAGATGGGTGTGTTTTACTTAAAAGTATTCTTTCTGTCACTGCCCATAGTCTCAACTTTGACTGCTTATATTAGAACTACAAAGTACAAGTGAATAACACTGCTTAAATAATAGTTATACTGACATAATACTGCATATACTGTATTGTTACCACTGAATAAATAGAAGAAAAATTAACAAAAGTACAGCCAGTAGGAATGCAGTTAAATTTCTTTATTCCCACATAAGGTGTGATTACCTTAATTCATAGACTAAATTGTTAACATATTTAAATAAAGCGAAGAATGCATTATAAAATACACTGTAGATCATTAAATAACTCATAATTTATATATGTATAAAAATGTTTATAAAAAATATGCTTAAACTACATTTCACACAGGCCAACAGTCTCCATCACTCATTCTGTTCAAATCTTCAGAAATAACAGCGTCATTCAGAAGACAAATTCCTCTTTAGAAATATACACATTATATGTCAGGTTATATAAGTAAGCGTATATTTAAAATAAATGTGCAGAGGTGCATAACATACTCTTTCCAAATAAATTACATTGGAACATTAATTATATTACTTTATCCACATTTAATATTACCTGTGATTTTCGGGAAAAGAGGGAGAGGGATTGGTCACGAGAGAGCCACGGCTCAAACTGTCACCTTCACACCAACGATTACGGCTCATGTCTCACCACAGAAAGTCTCGGAAATGCATTTAAATATAATAAATATGTAATTCTGTTAAAAAAAGATAACAATTTAAAAATGTACAAATGAAAGAAAGGAAATTCAAAACAAAAAGCGAAACACTCGGTGGACTCGGTACGAAGTGCCGCTAGAGGGCAGTATGGATACAACTGACTCTATGTTACTGGTCTATGTTGCATGAGTTTGGTCTTGGTAAATTTGGATTTTTTTTTTTTTTACACATGTTTAGCTTCCATTCTTTATGTTAAAGCACCCTCACGGTTGTTAGTAAAAATGCACAACAGGAAGGGGCTGAAACGTTTGGATCTGTTATGTTCAAGTGAAGCTGTTCATTAATATTCATATTAACATTCATTAATATGAATTTACCTGTTAAATGTCTTCATCCTTTTTTCCCTACACGAATGTAAAGTGAAAAAAAACGTTTCATTGTTACAGTACAAAACTGATTTCACATAAACCGAGTTTCTGTTTAATTTGTAACAAATAGGTTGCTGACTGGATTTTTCAATTATGACATTTTTTTACTTTTCCCAACTTATTAGCTGACATTTTGAAAGGTTTGTTTGTACAGAAATGTGAAAAAAAGTTCTAGTTGCTTTCCTCTGTGAAATCATCAAATTGCAGAACACCTTTCTAAAGAAAATCATTTGAAGCAGGCTAACCTGAAGGAATTAAAAAGGATGAATACATTTTTGGGATTTGCAGTTTTGTCTGTTCTGTTAATTACCATATCGAAATCTGAGGCTCATTCCATCATTTAACTGTTGACAGAGTACTGTTTGAAATAAAGGAAATACAATACAGCTAACTTCTAAGCTTGCTAACTTAACTAATTTAAAATGCTTTAATGAAGAGAGTTCTTTAGGTTTTGCATTTACAGAGAACCTACTATAGGCTCTTGTTTTAGGTTAATACTGATAATGCCTGGTCTCTGACTGTCTTCTGCTCTCATGTGGAGTGTCCGTGATGGTTTTCTGTAGTTTTCACAGAGTGACGAACATGCAGCAGGCGAACGCTGAAACCGTGGTGCCCTCTGGGTGTGGCAGTGCCCATGGCTCATCAAAGCCAATAGTCCAGCCTCCCCCCCCAGCCCAGCTCACCACACGACAAGTGGACGTGGCTCACTTGTTGTCACACACTAAGCTGCCGTCCTCAGCTGTGCGCCCAGGCATTTCGTTGCCATGCTCGTCCACACACCAACAGTGGCCACGCTGCATGCCCATGGAGGACCTACACTGTGTTAACGAGGTGGAGACACAAGAAAGTGGGTCAGAACATGGAGCGGTGTGGAGCTCACCCTGGTGCTGAATGCACAATGGCACTCCGCAAGCCGAATCCCAACCGTTCCCCATTCCTACGTGTATTTTAGTTGTAAACTGTTGTTTTATGGCAACAACAGACTCAACCCCCCCAGGAACAGACACTTTGAACCATCATGCCCCTTCGTGACCTCTTCATTCGTTTTCCTGCTTTACACCCATTTTTCCAGTTACCTGCTTCTTCCTGTAGTAGCCACGTGTGTCACAGTTTGGGATGTAGATGTCATTGCTGGATGAGAAGATGGTGAGCTCCAGGCCCTGGACCACAGCATTCAGGAGCTTACGGCAGGGTGCCTAAGGATAAGACCCACGGTTAAACAGAAATAATTATCCAGCAAATTCACTAACTGAATTAATCTGATTCTGAGATCACGGGGTATAACTCTGTTTAAAAGGTAAAATTACAGTTGCATCTGTCAAAAAATCCTGAAGCAAAAATCTATTAAAATTGTTATAAAGGGAAAAAAACACAAAATAAAATTATGATGACAACTGTGTAATTTTTTAACAATAAATTGAGCTAATATGACATATAGTAGTGAGAATGCTTTATTTGAAGTTTTAACTGTGATTTGGAATTAAAATACTCGGATTACCATAATGTAAAAAAAAATTACATAAGTATGATTATTTTTCAGCAGTAATCTAAAATGGTTATATGAAAATGATCAAAGAAGCACACACTACTAATTTAAACAATATAGAAAAACTTGTGAGGCGGTAAAAGTTGTATTAAGGCATATGAGATTTACCTTTTCCAGCTCACCATTATGTGAGGGCGTTAGACCTGAAAAGAAATTCAAAATTATCTCGGTTTTAAAATTGGTTGCAACAATATGGCAAGTTATAATTGTACAAGATTCGACAAGAAGTAATGTGTAAATCTAGACAGTTGGGGGAGCCAAATACTTTTCATTTGTAGAACAGTAAACGCCTTGGAACATACAAAACGTGAGCAGGTGCTTCAGCAAGCACTGTTCTGTAGAATTATTTTCAGTTACTATGAAAACAGTAATTAACAACAGTGAAAGAAGACATTAGTGATACCAGAATTGTTTCCCGTGTTTAAGCCAATTATTCACTTTTTTTAGGGAGACATAGAATAAGAAACTCAATCAGGAGTTAAGCCGAATTAATCAGGATTAGTCACTCATAATTTTTGAATTCCCCTGAATCATAAATATAGACTCTCTGTCCTCATGCTTGTTAATGTACCTGCTGAAAGATGTCTAGCACCTGGTCATTTTCAGCCTGTGTAGAGCCGACCATAATCCCCTTATAGAGAACGCTCAAGCCAAACATTTGTGTCACTGTGCCCTCGGGTTTTTTTTTTTTATGCCCAGCCAGTAAACCTTGAGCAATGAGATTCTTCATTTTATGCACATGGCTTGTGTTGTGTAACTTATTGTGAAACTTATAAAAGGCATTCTCTACAAGGGCTACGACTTTCTGAGCTGGCAGGGTTTCTACACTGTGTACAAGACACAATGCAGACACTTTTAAAAACCTCTCCATAGCCGCATGCAAGCCTTTCAAGACGAGAAAGAACACCTCTGTTGCCTGCCCTTCTGATTTGAACAAGCCCTTCACTGAAAAGAATGCACTGCGGCGTGTGCCATACCTGGGGGATGGGGCTTGTCCGTGTTGTTGGTCCTGCTGCCCTTGGTGCAGAGGCCCCTGCCTTGCAGCAGAGCCTGCAGGGGACTGTTTTCCTGGGCTGGTGGCATACATCGCAGCCCCTTGGCGCAGCTCAGGGTGTAGACTCCACAGGGTTCGCCCAGGGCTAATACTGTCGTGCTGACGTCCACCGCCTGGTCCCTGGGAGATTTGTTGGCCGCTATAGGCTCCCTGCATGAACCACAGGCCTTTTGGTGATGTGAGCGGACAACTGCTGCCCAGGAGCCGGACACAGCAAGCAGCACCAAGGCAAAGGTCAGAAAGTCAGGGAGACGAGCCATTCTGTCCAGATCTCTGATCTTCCACACACTGTAACACAGCTTCCTAAATGGGTTTAATTTTTTTTATTTCTGGAAGGAACTTGTCTTTCTTCCTCCTGTCACGTTCTTGTGTCTTTCACAGGCTCTGCAAAGTGCTCAGCTTCTTGAGACGATTCCTGCAGCACCCGGTAGTACTTATAGTGCAGACAGCTGAGAAAGACACGGGGAACAGCGGCTTTTAAAGATCTCAAAGGTAGAGAGAGAGAGGGAGAGAGAGGGAGAGAGAGAGAGAGAGAGAGAGAACAGTTATGACACCTTGAAGGGCTGGAACTTGGATGGGGGGGGGGGTACAACAGAAACACAGACAGTTTATGTTTGTTTTTCTTTCCCAAGGACCCCCCCACCCGACTCTGCATTTTTTCCCTGTCGGATTTTAGTAAATCTCTACACCAATAACTTTGCCACCCTGTTACTGTAATTATAGTTCAGGAACTTTTGTATATAAATGTTCTATTAAGTTTTCTAGTATGATTTTATTCAAATGTCATATTCTGATTTCATAACCTAAATATTTATTATTATTGCAAATATGTCCTCAGAATACTTATACACAAAATTGTTTATTGCAAAGTTAAACCAGTAAAAAGCTCATTCATGACTCTTTAGTGTAATCACAAATTTATCCAAGTCGTCAGTTGATTAACACGTGTGATAATAACTATACTTTATTTATCGGGCTTGTTAGACATAAAAGGCTATTCTGTTTTGGACCGTGTAGTGTGTTTCGCTTTTGGGACTTTCCTTTTTTTAGATATTAATGGGTGGACACTAACTGTCATAGGTTTTTCTTTTTTCGTTTAAATTCGGTTTTGTGTCTTTATTACGGACCCTCGGGACTGTAATACACGTTTAGTAAATAATCGATAAAGACCAGTAACTAAAGATAGACGAAAGATAGACACTAAACCATTGCTTCGACTCGTTGCAGACGATGTAGCAGTGTCATGGTAGTTAAAGTGCGCTTAACCAGAGGCTGGAATAGATAAAGTGTCTGTAAAATGATCGCAGTTACAATTATTAAAACTTTTCGGTTCAAGGTCATAAGAGAAAATCTGCTACTTACTAAAACGTGTAGGTGTTTTCCCTTATTTGGCACTAATTTACCACATTCGCTTGATGGCATTTCTGCCAACTGATTAAGAAGAGGAGCCTTTTTGTAAAGCGAATGCAATTCATTTAGTTATTACAAAGTATTTTGAGCAAAATTAAAAACCTTGAATTTTACTCAAAATTCTTTTGGGAAATATAAGATTGGTTATTTATTAATGTGCAGCCGATATGTACTGAATTTAAAATGGGAGACCTCCCGGAGAGTCCAGTGTCACCACGTCGCTTGCTGTAAATATAAATGACATCGGAGTCTACATAAACGTCAAGTCATGCCAGATTTAAATTATGAGATGTCGCTATCATCTCCCAACCGTGTCTTATCATGGATAATAACCATAAAGAATGGTTCGGTAGATGTTCTGCAAATCAATTCCTGTTCAATGTGTACAGTGTTATGCTGTACAATATTTCTTTTTCTGGAGGTGATTAATGAAAGGGCTTTAAACGGTGCGTTTCGATCTCCTCCCTTCAATCAGTACAGTATAACGGTATGTCTTTTCGGAATTTGGAGAAAACGAGATAGAAAAACTCTTGTGCATGGCTGAAAATTATTTACTGTATCAGTGTCCCATCGTGTTTGGTGAAACAGAATTCAGCTGACGGACCTCTCGTTCAGCACAGCCATAACTACAAATGTAGTAACTGACAAATTGACAAATGTAATATTTTCTCCTTCTGCAGTACTGAATACGGCACGTCACCAGGTCGTTTCACAATGAATACGATGCTGTGATACGAATGTAAGTTTAAGGTGTTTTTTTTATTGTAGTGTGTTAGCTGTAAGGAACCGGTGCAGAATTTACACTGAATTATATTCACGGTACCTTTGTTCTCTTTTTCCCGCAGGAAAACATCAAAGCACTCAGACTGCGACTCTTGATTGGATTTAAGTGCTGAGATTGACATTTTTATCTACACCCGTGTGCCACCTTTTACTAGTGAAATGGTAACGTTACGTAGGCACGTCTCAGGTACGTGTTACAGACATTCGTAAATTTTATAAAACTTAATTTCCCACGCAGCAGTAGAATTGCTCAAGTCGTCCCACTTGTTTCACCCATTTGCTCCGTTTTCGCACCGCGGCCGGCGCGGCGCGACACGACGTCACGTCGTGACGTCACGTCATCACGAGGCGCCGGCTTCTATTCGCGGAGTTCGCGTTAATGGCGAACCGACACCAGCAAGATTTAGTAACTGGAACTACTAACGAAAGTGTCACTGAACACGTTTTAATGACAAATTGCACGATATAAGGTAGGAATGTTCATCTGGTGTAGTAACGTATGGCAAATTAATGTTAGATGTATTAGTTCCCGTAATCCTACTTAGAGTTTAACTGCCTGGACCTGCTAGCCACGGCGGTGACGTGGAGAATTATAGGTAACTAATTGACTTAGGTGTTAACAATCACTAAATTCCTATTAAAGGTGTAGGATATTAAGTAAGCTAGTTTAATTTAAATATTACAATATTTTATTTTTCGTGACAGCTTGACTGCGATATTTTTTACGCCTTAGCTAGTTTTAAAAATTCTGATAGCTTCGTAGCTTTAACTAGGTTTGTGATTTTTTGTTTTCTAGTTGCATCCCTCGATGTTTATGAGACAAGGACACAGGTTTGTCTGCCATAGTGTTAAGAGTTATGGTGTCTGTAGGCAGAGCCGTGCTGGTAACATGGTTGTGTTGATCAGTGGAAACTTGAGCGTGTTTTTCTGGTTCTGCCACACGCAGATCCGTTTAGCTACTGTTCATTTTTGCTGAATGCGGCAGTACCTGAAAAATGGACTGCCTTTCCCTTGCAGCAAAAATAAATAAATAAATAAACAAACAAACAAATCACAAAGTACGATATCATTCCACCAGTTCGTAACAGCAAAGCAAGAAGTAAAAGAATAAATTTGCTTTCGGTTTTTAAGTTCTCTTTCTGTTTACACTGTATGTGTAACACTGTCCTATGTACAGAAATTATTGGAAACAACTTCTGTAGATTGCAACTGTGGGTATAGATTTCAGTTTTTTATTAGCCCAAGTACCACCTCTGCCATTAACTTCTTAGTGTCACAAAAACCTCTTGAACCAGCTTGTCATATGTCTTCAGCAAAGTAGGGCCAGGATGGATGACATCAACCTACACTACAGATTTTTAAACTGGCGACGGAGGATTCGCGAGATCCGTGAAGTGCGTGCGGTGCGTTTCCAGGAACGATACAAAAGGATGCTAAAAGATGGAGACACTCTCAGGTGGGTGAAATGCCTCGATCAGGAAGGTGATTTGAAAAGGTGAATGTAAAACGACTTTCACACACTGCTTCTGTATGGAATCTCTGGAAATGGTGAATGTTTGATGCATTCTTTTAGGAGTGCCATATATGTATCTGTGATGGACGGATGTACTAAAATCTGATGTGGTGTCATATTGTTGACTTTAGGGGTGCTTACTGTTCTTTCACCTCAACTTCAGTGCTGTTTTAATGGTGGCTTAATCAGTATGAGGCCACTTCTGACATACCACTTGTCAATGGGTATAATAATTGGGATTCTGTTCTGATACCAGATTGTTACCAGTCTGGTGGCTCTGTGGGTAGAACATCAGGCTGGGATGCGGAAGCAGCCTGGTTCAAATACTAGACTAGCAAGGTGCGTCATTGAGCAAGACAATAGAATGCTAGCTCCCCGGGCACCGCATGTGGCTGGCTGCCCACTGCTTCCCTCAGGGGATGGGTTAAATGCACAGAAGTAATTTCCCAGATGCAAATGATCCCAGATCACAAATGCAGAGAAGTACATTCTCTCTGGGATTAATAAAGTACTATAAAATTGAAATCAGACTTCACATTAGGGTACAGCAGAACACCTGTATCTGCTGATCTGGTATCTGATGATTCAATTAACCACGGTCAATAGCGTGGGGGGGATTATAAAATAAATTATATATAACAATTACCAAAGGTTCGCAACTTGTACATGGTTCACAACTTCTAAATAACATGCTAGTCAAGTATGTACTGTACAGGCAAGTGTAAACAAGATGAAGAGGGCACGCAGAGCGACGTTAGAAACCGATTCATTGCCTTTGTTTTGTAATGACGGAATACCGATGGGGTTTGCAAAAAGTGCTTGTGGGAAAACACTACCGTAGAGTAGACAATAATGATGAATTTTGGTAGTGAAATGTGATAGTTATGGGTCAATACAAAGTGATGGACAAACAATAGTGCACACAATTGATAATATTCAAACTAACAAAGAAAGGAAGGGAGAATGAAACAAAAAAGAAAATAAACAATGTAGAAAATAAATTCACCATTGAATAACTGCACCAAGACTGTAAAACAAAAACCTATACCTAACTACACTAAGGTGACTCAAAAAAAAAAAAGTGTCGTTTGTTATAAACCTAATTTGGATAGGGTCCTAACCTGTCCCCAAATCCCAAACCAAAATGTAACAAACAGTAAGAGTGTTTACAAAAAGACACAATGGGGAAATCAATAAGGACAACTCCTCTCTTGTTTACAACACTGAAATATTCCTCTCGTAACTCTTGCAATAACACAACCCAGGTGTTCCAGGAAGTCATTTTTATACTCTTTTTAAAAATCCCAACTGGGATACTTCCTGCTGATGTCTTGGTTCTTCTGGTTGATTGATGTTCCGTAGACCAATGGGTTGTCTCCAACTATGTGTCAGTCCCCCCCCTAAGTTTAAACAGACAGAGCAGTAAACGCAAATACGTCCGGGAATGTAATGTAACAAAGGATTATATAAGACATTTGTTTATATCTGCTGTTTCAGCCAATCACAGTAGAACTTGGAATGTAATACCTGTGGGTACAGGGGTGCTACTGTATTGTGCTTTACTGTACAATGCGCACACACACTGTATGCTGTAGTACTGTATGTAGACAATAATACTTGTGTGTACTATATTCTCACGTGTAAACTCAGTTGTACTGTGATAACGTATCACAGATAACGCTGCAGCTTCCTGGCAGTGTTGTCATCAGATGGGTAGAAGTGTGTTGTCATATGTGGACACCATTGGCTTTACCACACAGTCTCAATTTGAAATTAATTGTTGATCAACTGTCATAAGCACACACATCATAAGTCGTATAGGTTGTAAATGGGATCTAGTTTATCCAGTTTAAAAACAATGGTATTTGTTGAGGTCAGACTTTAGAATCACTGAAAATAGTAACCTACCAATATGCAGGAAAAGAACAAAGTATTATTTTAAAGTTAATTTACCTGAAGCAGTGCTTTTTAATTGGTATGGCGGGGTGGGAGATGAAATTGGCTGAAGTATTTTTCTCAAATGAGTACAGTGGTAAGTAGGCTCAAACTGCTGACTACAGTCAAACCCACAGTCTTTAAAGTCAATACATGTTCTTGTTTTGCCTTGTACTTCTGACTTTGGTTGAACATGATTGGCAATAGAAGAACACCAACTGCTGTTTATGCATGTGTCATAATGCCAGCTTGTTAAGCAGACTAATTTTTACACATCTTGGACTTCAGTCTCTTGTGGGTGATTCAAATAAGAAATTACTTTTAAACAATACTTTTTGGCTAGTGTATGCTTGTTTTATCATTTGTGAATTATTTGTTTTTACATGCAAATCAGTATGCCAAATGTATGCCAGGTGTAATAGGTATGATCAGTATACGAAAATGTAGGCTTTTATTTTTTACACATTTGTCTTAAATGTAGTGGTTCCTCTTGTGTGTGGGTGTAGTGTTGAGAGTGTGTGTCGTGTAGTGCTGAGAGTGTGTGGGTGTATCAATTTTGCATGTCTTCTCTCGTAGTTACCAGGGGAACTCAGATGAAGTTGGCTGCTATGTGGCTTCGCGGCCCCTCTCCAAGGGAAACTGCTACTTTGAGGTAGGTCATGACACCTGTTATGCCTTTGGGCGTGACTGGCTCTGAGACTCGGAGGAAATGGAGCAGAGGAGGTTTAAATCCCAGCTGTGGTGCTGGAGATAAGCACGCTTCCCAGTGCTTTGCTGTCCAGCCCAGTGTTTTCTGAAAGGTCAGATGTTTGCTGCAGCACTGTGCGGTTCCTCCTGGTTTTAGGCTGATCTGAGTCATAAACCTGATCAGTATTAAAGGGTTTTTAAGTTGTATTATAGGTCAAAATAGTGTTGAGAGTTGAGGATTCTTTGTAATTAAGAAAAGGTATGTTATGATTTAGTGGTCAAAGTGGAAAACCATAAGATTGCTTCAATTACTTTTTGGGTATTACATCTGGACAACAAGGGGAGCTGGTGGTGGTTAAGTAGTTATGCAGTGTACCTCACTCTTGCAGGCTTGTGGTAAGGTAGCCGTGCAGTGTTCCTCACTCTGTGATTTACCTGACAAAGATGTAATTTTACATTTATTTGGGTCCCTTGCTGAGGTATTTATTTTAGCAGAACCGGGCCCTTTTAAGATTTGTCTCGTTACGTTGAAGCTGCTCTGCACACTTACCAAGCCTTTATAGACTTAGTGCATTAAGAGGTTACACAGGTTACATGAAGCTGAAGTAGGGCCTGCTGCAGCCAGCACTGCTGCCACCTGAGGAAAAAGTCCAGCCTTCTAGATATCCACCTCTGTCTTTGCAGGGTGTCCTTGCAGAGGTAATTGTAGTGGTTTGCATTAGTGTCTATGTATTCTTATGAAAGTGGTACGTTGCAAAATTCAGTTTTAATCAGCTAATTGATTTTCTGGAAGTTAAGCATTTTGTGGTGTCACTATGGAATTTATTTGTACTGGAATTGTTCTTTTTTTATAACTTTGCACTGCGTGCATATTAAGCAATAGTACTAGCATGTGGTTTCCTATATTTTGTTAAACAAATTAAGTGTGTTTATAACTAGTTACTCTGCATGTAGTATTGAAGTGACATGTCAGATTTAAGTGACAGTAGTTGGTAGAAGAAGCTTTTTATTGTCATTGAGTACATATACATGGTACAATAAAATTTGTTCTCTGCCTTTAACCCGTCCCCCTGAGGGGAGCAGCCGCATACGGCATTGAGGTCGGGCTAGCTAGCATTTGAGTGTCTTGCTCAGGGACACACCTGGCAGTTGGGCTGGGATTCAGACCTGGAGACGTCCACATTCCAGCCTGATGTTCTGCGTACTGAGGCACTGGGCTGTTCATGTGTACTGTTTGATACACTGAGAAAAAAAAAAGGTTATGTGACCTAGTCCATCCCATGTCACTGTTCCCTTTCTGTCACCTGGAGTGGAGTGGCTAGTCATTGTTATAAATGTCATTGGATTGTCTTGTTTTTGTTGCCTAGATTTTTATTGCCACTTTAGTGGAGAAACATCCAAGGAATGATTCGTTTGGAAACACTGCAGTTGCTTAACAACTAGCTTAAAGGGCAGGAGAAATGTCGATTCCTTACATTCCTCATTTAAGACTATCTTATAAACAGTGGGATTCATGGACTATACTGGGGACAGGGAAAAGACCCACATTACATGCTTCCTGTGTATCTGAATTAAAACCACTTTAAACAGAAATTGCCTGGGGGTTGAATCATTTGTTTGCCTTTGCTAACATGTTGTTGGTAGGTCTGCTTGTTGTGCTGCTCTTTTGCATTTTAGGTCCCAGACATTTGTGTGTTTATTTGCTCTGTATGTGCTTTCTTGGGATGAACAGCTAACGTTCCAGTGCAGGACAGGAGACGCGTGACAAGCCCATGCCTGGTGACCTTGGAGAAGGTCACGCAGGACTCCAACAAGGTTCCCTAGGCAGCTGTAAGCACACAGGGGGGCATTTCTGTTCCACTGCAGAGCAGCTTTGTGTCACAGATGGCTGTCGACGTAGCTCGGCCTTAAATCACGGCTTGGGCTGCATGCCTATGTGCGGGCTTGCTGTGTGTCCTGGCGCACACGCTTGGGGGGGGGGGGGCCTCCTTAATAGTACAAAGAAAAGCTTTTCTTAAAATAAAATGTTTGGCATGGCACCTCTCTGTGGTTTTCTGTCAAGATGGAGTGCAAGGAACCATGTTTTGTCATGGAAAATTGTGCCTAGAAGGCTTCGGAGCGCTATCAGATTGCAGAACATGTACTTTAAATTTGGTTTGGGAGTGAGGTCTGACAGTGGAGGGAGTGAATAAAGCCTTGGTGTTATTTGAACTCCTGGCAGTATTGGTGGGGCATGTCCACAAACACACAGATGTGTCCATTGCTCGTGCTTTTCTTTCAATAGCCTAATTATCTCTGATATCAAAATAAAGTTGAGGAGTTTCCCCAGTGCTACGTGAGCCAAGAGGTCGAATGCTCCTTAAGGCTGGGGAACTGCAACAGCTTTCGGGTAATGTGTAGCACTCAGTACAGAACATTCAAAAAAAAAAAAAGGAAAAATGAATGAAGTAAAGGCAGTGGAATGGCAGTCGTCATGCTGCTGTTAATATTTTGAAACTGAATCACTAACTGTTCCGAGCCTAAACCAAAATGTGAGATTCATTCCGTGGAGTGTTTACCTGCCCTTCTGCGCTGTAACCGGCCTGCATGTTTGTCTCTTTCTTGTTTTGGATGTGCTCAGGCAGCGGTTTGATGCTTCAGCTTGGTCCAGTCTGGTTCCTGTGATTGGTGTGAATCTGACCGTGTTGTCCAATTGGAGCTGCCGCTCACACACTGTGGTGTGAGATGGGAGTTTAGCAGGAGCGAGAGTCTGGTACTTCACCTGTCTCCTGCTGTCGTCTTTGGCTCAGCAGTAGACAAGTTGCTGTGGGTTTTTTTTTAACAGCCAAAAAAGAGAGGGGTCTGGAAAAATCCAACGGCACCAGAGCAACCCCAGTAATAACAAGCGGACCAATCAGCAGCGATTCCAGCACAGCTAATTTCCCTGTCGGAACAAGCATTCTGTACTTCCCCACAGTTAATCTGATGCACCTGACTGTCCATCAACAAGCTCCATAGGTTCTTCCTAATGTGTTCTGACGCAGAGCAGGTAGAGGGGTGGCTTTCTTTGTTCTGACTTTCGGGAGGAAAGTGAATTCCTGGACACAGAAGTCGGAATTCTGCGACATGGGAATGTGCCTTTGGGAGCTCTGGAAAGCAGCGGAACATTTTTTTTTTTTTCTTTTTTCCTCCCTTCTTTCCTCAACCGACTTGCATTTGAGTCACATGGGAGCCATTTTCTTTTTGTTTCTTCTGTGAAATAGGAGGCAAGTGGATTTGGGTGTGAGAGGCTTTTTTTTCCAATGACCCTTTTTCTTCTATGTTTATTGAACCCTGGTCATGGGCAGAACAGGGTTATCCACTCTGACCTCATTCTTCTCAAGGGCCCCTAAGCTTTGAGCATGTTTTTTTGGCACTGTGTTAGGCCAAGATAAAGGCTGGACTAGCCACATCACCACTGACTCTTGGCGGGCAACTGCTGATCCAGTCTTTGGCCTTTGGTTTCAGGAATTGGTGTAAATACCCAATCTGATTAGTGCTCTGTTTATCTTTAGTAGGGTAAAGTCCAAGTGTGTGTGTGTGTGTGTGTGTGTGTGTGTGTGTGTGAGAGACTGAGAGAGAGAGACTGAGACTGACTCCTGCTTTATGTCTTCAGGGTCCAGATTTCATTGTGTGTTGGGAGCAGTGCCATGTTGGGTTTGGTTGTGTTTTTAATTGGTAATTAACTTGACCTCATAGGGTTTAAGTAAAATGTATTTCTTATTTTTACATGCTGACATCCCATAAATTACCAAGAAGCAGTTGCAGGATCATTCGTCACTGTAGCAAACCACACCCGAAAGAGCCTGGCGACCGCTTGTGAAGTTTGTTCATGGCAACTTGAGTGTAAACACTGCGGGCCGGATACTGATGCCTTTATCACAGGTGGTCACATGTCGAGGTAACGCTAACTGTATGTTCCATTGATTTACGGTTGCGTTGACTTTATTGTACAAAGGCTTGGAAGGAAAAACTTGCAGAATGCAGTAAATAAAGGTCCCTCCAGCAGCCTTTCAACGGCTGCTTCAGTCTGGGAAATCATTCTGCTGAATTATCCCAGATATTAATGAGTTAGAGTTTATGGCCGGTCCTTTTGACGAGCAAACGTGACGCGCATGCAGTTGGTCTTTATCTTGGTTCTTGTGCAGTTTGTTGCCAAGCAACTCTTGGGAAAATAGTGACAACATAAAAACATTGGTGTGAGCGCTTATCACGATTCACAAAAATGTTAATGGTATGATAGTCTTAAAATGATACCGGAGTCCTCTTTCAAGGCATGTTTCAAAAATGTCATCACGCTTGTGCGTACATGTCCCGTGGGTTTTAATTTTCCGCCTACACTACTGTTTTTCACATTGGTAAATACAGGTAACTTCTGCATGTCAGAATTGTGTGCGTGTTTTGTGAAATTCCTATCAACTTGAACTCCTCTGCAAGTATCATTGGTGAAACTGCTTGTGAATTCCAAGTGTACTAAAGTACCAACTACAGTTTTTACTTATCATAACCAGTTTGAATGGGTCTCTTTCATTATGCAGTGTTTTCAGTACCTGTCAATAGTTTGAGCACACCTGCTTGAAACCATTTTTAAATGCTTTTAAAAACACTTAATTTACAGAAAAAACACTTATAATGTGAACTTGGATTATCACAATTAGTAGTGTTCAGATATATAATTTATAACTGAGTATGGTAATTCTGTAAATTTTATGGAAATACTCATTCAAAGCACCATTTCGTTTGGAAACCAGAATCCACTAAATACCAACTGGAATGTAAAACAGGACAGGCACACCTAAAGGGAGATTATTTTGAAGATTATTAAAAATATATATATTCAGCATTGGTGTCATTCTTTATGTATTATTCGACTTTTTTATATAAATGTGTTCTTACTGTACTTTGTGCATTAAGCTTTACTTAATTGTAATTTGGTTGACTTAAATTGGTATTGTTTTCTTTGAACACTTGCTGTTACCCTCATAGGGATAAACTATAATCCCAGTTTTAAAGAATCATGTACAGAACAGGGTTGAGATTAGATGCTGATACGTGTAGGCCATGCAGTCATTATGCACCAGATGGACGGTGAGGCGCCCTCTTCCCTGTGACCCTGTGCAGTTTTGTTAACATTGCAGGCATCTGCGTCGTGTAACGTGTACGGTGAGAACGGCTTCTTGCATGCGACAGATGATGGAGAATGCGGTTGGTGTGTTAGGAAAGCCAGAAGAAGCATGCAAACAAAGTATGCAGAAGGTGGTGGTGGTATTTCGTTGAGCGAGTCAGTGTGCCAGTCTGTTGTGGCTACTGTATTTGTGCAAACACAGCAAGTCAGGATATCTGCATGAAAACTGGATAGTGGGAAACTGAAGCACATCTTCTCATCTCTGCCTCCTGTTCATCCTGTTGTGGAGAAGATGTAAAGAAGATGAAGTGGCTCCTGATAGACAGCTGGTAGACTATTGCTGGATAAGATATATGCCGCCACCCCTACCCCCCCTTTTTTTTTTTTTTATTTATTTTTATTTTTTATTTTTAACGTTTATTTAGAAATGTGGTTAGGAGTCTTGGTTTTCTCTGCATGGAGCAAGTAGGATGTTGGGCATTTAGCAGTTTGTGTACAGTCACATTTTACTGCTTTTGTGGTGGTAGTTTGTTGTGGATTTTGTTCCGTCCACAGCAATGTAGTTTTGGTCTTTTAACCCGTTTTTACAGCTGCATGTAATTATAGGCACCGTGCTCAAACCTGTTATCTGCTGCAGTGGCAGAAACGTGCATTAAGGAGACACCCACCTGTTTTTGGGAGGGGCAGCTTTGTGTGACAGCACAGCTCAGGCGGGGCAGATGTTGACCTGCGGGGCGGACCGCTGCCACTCCTGTGAGAGTTGTCACACCCGAACTGACTGTGATTGAATCCACCTTGTGTTTGGTTTGTTTTGGTATAGTGCCTTTCACAACAGGGTAGCTTTGCTGCAAAGCACTTAACAATAATGGGGGAGGGAAATAAGTACAAAAGTAAGGTTAAAGCCAGGTGAGGGCAGAGTAGAGTAGTCAAAAAGTCCACAGTCTTGAGGAGAGAACCCTCTGTGCGTGTCCTGATTAGAGGATCTCTCGTCCACCACCAGCCCTGTACCTGCCAAGTGCACTTTGTGAGTGCTCTTCAAGTGCTGTCGTTTCACCACTGCCCTCACGGAGGGGCTTTGGTCCTGTGAAAGAGATGAGGAGATGGCTGAGTCACCTGAAGTTTCACCGAGAGTCTGTCACTTTTTAATTTCTACTTACTTGGCCTGAGTCGGCCTCACAAAACGCAACAGTCCCATTACAAAAAAAATTATATGGATCCAAAATAAAAATTTTAATTATTTTGTCCTTTGCAAAAATGCCGAAAGAAACAGAATTGTCCTAAAATTGCATTTTAAAATAAGACAACTGAGAGTAGAGAAAATTTATATACATTTTCAGCAGCAGGAAGCTATAAAAGAATAAAAAAAAATTGTATGGTTAGTATTTACTGTAAAAGTTCTCTCGTTGTAATTTCCCAGATAATTAATAGTTATATATTTTGTCTTTTCTGTGAATTTCTGGTTGTACAGCACTATATTTTGGAGCTACAATTTTTTGTTCTACCAGTCTCTTGAATATGTACAAATTTTGATGCCATTCTTTCTGCTTATTGGTTGGAGCTACAGGGAGCTGAATAGGGACACGTTAATTATAATCGCCCAGTACAAGTCAAGTTTTTAATTCTATATGTATTTTTCCTCAAATTTGCTGTTATTTCAGTTTTTATATGTCCTCATAAAGAAAGAAATGAAGATTTTGATCACAAAATATAAATGCCATTTTTGATTTTTGTTTCCATATTGCATTTAACGAAAAATTCTTTCATCAAAAACAAGCAAAAGTTGCCATTTGGAAATAAAAGTTTTAAATGCAGTTGATTGCATTTAGTAGTCAAACCCTTGAAATGTAACAAAGAGCTGAAGTGTGCAGCAACTTTATGCAAGATATTGACTCATCCTTTGTAGATAAAGGCTGTTAATGACGGTTAATTCAGCTTGCCAGGCCTGTTTTAACTTTTGCAATAATGGAACTACTAATATTGGAGTTGTAACCGTCAGGGTACAGTGGTGGTGGTATCATGAGGGTCCATTGAACTGTATCTTTGAGTCCTCTTTGGGGAAAAAGCCTTGCTGAAGCAGCACAATAGCAGTAGGATGTTGTGTTGTACAGCAGTTGTACTGGCTGATGTTGCATTCCATCCCCTCAGCTGATTTCCACTTCTTTTCTCCAGGTGACCATTGTGGATGCTGGTGTAAGGGGCACCATTGCCGTGGGCTTGGTGCCACAGTTCTACAAGCTGGACCACCAACCGGGCTGGCTTCCGCACTCAGTGGCGTACCACGCAGATGACGGCAAGTGAGTGTGCGCTGAGGGGCCGCGACGTAGTTTTGGCATGTCAGCTAATGTGCAAGTCGTCGGCCTTGAACGCCTGTCCCTGACTCTATTATACCCACCGCATGCAAGAATTCTGCCTTTGTTTTAAAGTTTGTTTTAAAGCATGTGTGAAGGTCTGCATTGCTGTAAGGTGTGGGTGTGTGTGGCCATCTAAATGAACGGTCTTCCATGGTGTACAGGCTGTATAATGGAAATCCAGTAGGCCAGCAGTTTGGGCCCAAGTGCAACCGTGGTGACCGTATTGGATGTGGAATTTACCAGGATTCCTTTGAGACGGGGCCCACGACAGTGTTTTTCACCAAAAATGGCAAAGAGGTAAGTGTGAGCTCTCTCTGCCCCTGTGAGATGTTCCGTTTCATTGCTGTGTTCTGTAAAGCAAGGTGAAATGGATTCCATGTTTGCTGATGAATTGGTGTACAGAGCAGGCCTCTGGAGAGACTGCAGCACTCTGTGCATTGTGTTGATAAATTGTACAAACACCTCTGGAAGGTGTAGTTGGTCACAAACATTCAGACACATGATGGTTCAGCTGTCACTTTGCAACTGTGTGTGTGTGTGTGTGTGTGTTTTCTCCAGGTGTAGTTCACTTGTAAAGTGCCTATTATGCCTGAGCTCCTGGCCCCTTGTCCAGTGTGTTCCCTACCTTATGCCCTACGTCCAGCTGTCTGATTGGTGGTTTGGAAACGGACTTACCTGCCGTGCATTTTGTGTAGTGTCGAGCGGAGCATGGCTGAACCTGCTGTGTGCACCCTGCAGGTGGGCTCGGCGGTGGTACCAGCTTCACCAGACGGCCTCTTTCCCGCCGTCGGGATGCACTCGCTGGGGGAGGAGGTGCGGCTGGACCTGCAGGCAGAGTGGTGCTCTGACGAAGATGACAGTGCCATGATGGTGGACAGCCAGGAGGAGGAGTGGGGCCGACTGCACGACGTCCGCGTCAGCGGGATGGTAAGGGCCTCGTAGAACGGCCACAGTTTCAGCACTTTCCATTTGTTGCTATAGTAACATTCAAAGAACTTAACGTCTGTGGGTCCCCTCCGGTAACCTCTCAGAATATACAGAGCTGTCGTGCGTCAGATAGGCTTGGTCAGATTTAATGGAATTGTGTGACGCATTTTAAGATGACCTCACTGTTGAAATCCTGACGTCTCCAGTTTGTGCTGCTTTAATGCCATTGGCCGTACACGTGGCCAGTTCAGTCCGAGAAATGTCACGTACCTCACTTGTAATTTGAGCATAACCGTGTAAATGTGTAAAACGCCAGGTTGTGTTTATCTTTCCTGTAGACGCTTGCATCCATATGGATATCCGTCTTTAAAGCCTGTCTTTTATAACTTTGAGATTCATGATGGATTAGAGGCTGTATAATCAATTATTAACCAACATGGTTTTTATGACCAGAGTCAATTTAGGCACTCTGGTTTTTATAGCATACCTAACATGTAATGTTTAAATGGAGTAACTTGTTCCTGGAGTTAATTTATAAACAGAATAGCTTTTTGTTAAATAGCTCAATGTGGAAAGATTAATGCATTTTATATAAGTGTAACGTGGGCATTAGAATTTTTGATGAACTGGTCATAGTCCAAAATTAACATTTAATTTAATTGCCGAGGTAATGCTCTTGTCTAAAGTGAGTTATAATGCATACAGCTGGGTGAGGTAGCGGACGTATCGCTGAACTGTCTTTACTCCAGATTGTGAGCTGGGTCTCAGGAATTCAGCTGTCCTGCACCAACTGCTCCATCTGTCATTTGTAATGCCGCTTGGCAAAATGGAGCAAGCATGTGTGTTTTTACTGTCACGAGGGCCAGTGGGAACCAGTCAGAGCTCTACTGACGTGCTGCGCTAGAGCCGTGTTAAATGGGAACAGGGGTCGGTGTCTTCCGGGGTGACTAGTCAACAACATGATACAAAATACCTTCAGAGTTAATTGTTCTCAGAGACTGTGTTTTTTTTTTTTATACTGCGTATGTAAACCCAGGCAGGTTTCAGCCTGGTATGTCAGTTAACTGCTGCAGTGCTTCGCAGAACATTCAGTAGGGGTGAACTCTGTCTCCCAGCGTTAGTGGTGGCTTCGCGCTGTCGTGGCGTCTTGGCGTTAGTCACTTTTTCCGTCGGCGGGTGGCATGTTTCTGATCTGAGCGGGAACGGTTTTATTTTTCCGACTGCCTCGCTCGCTGTATGCGCCGTGAGCGGAGAGAGGAGGACTGAGACACGCTGTCCGTGAGGAACAGTGTCGTGAGTCTCTGTGTAGTCGTCAACACGGAAGCCGCCAGCGTTGGTGGCTCATAAGACCTGCTTTGTGTTAAAGTCCTCTGTTCAAGGAAGCACATTGAATCTTGTATCCAAGTGATTATTTATCCTCTCCTTTTTCTTGGATGTTGCCCCAAACTCCATGACACGTGCTGTGGGTCATGCAGAGAGGGTGAATAGCACTGGTAAACAATTTAAATCGCTAAAGGTTCAGTGCCCAAAGACCAGTGAAAAGCCTTAATTTTGTATTTTAAGTGTTTTAAATGTTTAAATGCAAGTATAAGCACCGACTCAGTCATGGTCACAAGTGAAGGAAGGACAACCAGTTTAACCATGTCACCACGCTTGTGGTACTTGGGTATATTTTGAGGATGGATGTTTTATGAAGTGACTCAGATAAGATCACTCGATAAAGGATGGGATTAAAAAATTCCCCTCCCCTGCTATCTCTGTACTGGAGTAAACTGTCATTGACTTCATGTAGACGTGGTACCTGTAAAAAGGTGAGCTTCCTTCCTTCAGGCAGGTAAGAGCAACACAGT
The DNA here is from genome assembly GCA_025773905.1 of Chitala chitala. Lineage (NCBI taxonomy): Eukaryota > Metazoa > Chordata > Actinopteri > Osteoglossiformes > Notopteridae > Chitala > Chitala chitala. The sequence goes on from JABJVR010026003.1 coordinate 31,916, forward strand.
CACTTTGGTGTCTAAATTGTCTTGCTTGTTTTGTAACAGCAGTAACGTAGCACCCATTTGTGTGCGTTCCTATCGTCCTTAGGGTAGGGTAGAAGACAAGGTAAAAACGCATCTACTTCTGTCTAAATCCTGCCAGTATAGCCCCAGCCAACCCCCCCCCCCCACCACCTTGTTAATATGCGTGTAAAGCCCGTTGCTAAGTTCCTGTTGTGGTTGCTGGCGGTTTGTCAGTGCTGACAGGCCAACGCAGCGCGTGAGTCACGCTCGGCAATTGGACGGTCTTCCGGCCCAGCGCATCACACCGCGTGCTCTGCCGCTGTCGTAACTTGTCCTCTCCCTCCTCCCTTCACCGCTGCTTTCCCAGAGATTTATGAATGGGGTGCTGTTGGTGGTATCGTGTGAAGCAATGAGTCACACAGGACGTTCCCAGGGGACTCTTGACTTCCTCCTTGCGGGACAACCTGTGCATCGAGGCCTGGGGGGGGCCACCACACACCCTCAGAGTCACTTGTCCCCACGTCATCAACATACCCGGATCCAGCCGGCACGTTCTTCCTTCATGTCTGGTGCATTGTTCAACAGTGGACGAGTCATTAAATTTGGCCTGCCCCACCTACCAAACACCCCCCCCTTTTTTTTTTTTTTTTTTTGTTTTTTTTTGCATTTCCCCATTCCTTTCTCTCAAGAAGAGCTTAAATTTTATATTGTTATATCGCAATTGTGCAGCTATTTAAGACTACTTTCACCCCTCACCTGAAAAAAATGCATTAATTGGACTAATATTGACTGACTTGTTGATCTGTGTAGTGCTTTAAGTGGCTTGTTACCAGTCTGATTTAATTTTCTGGAATTTTCCAACAGTGTTGGCTGATTTCTATCCTTCCAGGATTTGCCTGAATGGTTTAAAGTTTAAGATTTTTCTATGTCTAGGTGAGGATTTGGGGTTGTGCATTTTCCGTCAAACTGAATGGAATTATAAAAAATTAATACTGTTGGAATTCCATTTTTTGCTGGGACCTTAATGAGCAACACTTGCAAATGTGGAAGGCGGCATGCCTGGTTATAAACACGCCTGCTCTGTGGGGATATAGCCTTTGATTGTAAAGTTGGTGTTTTCTTCAGATGGTACAGAAGTATGGTGAACTTCTGAAATAACTTCAAGATTGGGCAGGTTTTTAAGTCAGTGTTCGAAAGAGAGCTGTGGTGCCTCAGTTGTTATAGCCATTGCCTCATACCTCTGAGGTCAGGGGTTTGAAACTTGGGTCCTAGCCACTGGAGATGCACAAGCAGGGAGCTTTTTGAAAGAGGCATGTTTAGGTTTATCCATTGATAACATTTGCACTGTCCAAACGCCTCTTGGTTACACTGGTAACGGATGTATGGTCATTGGATGTATTATGATTTATGTTTTGGAATCAACACACGTGGCCCTTATAAAACTTATTTAAATCGATAGCTGAGGAAGGTTTAAAATTAGCTGTTGCTTATGATACTAATGCATCCCAAAGCAGATCACACATTCTCTGGCATGGTTCTCTGGTTATCTGTGTAAAAACTAGAATTGGGGAATATAACGCATTACTTTTTGCAATTAATGGTATTGATTAGAGCATATAAAAAAGCATGTTTGGAAAATGACGCAGCACCAGTTCCCTATTCCTCTGCCTAGTCTTATGTACATACATAAGCAAATTATGACGTGTATAAAGACTAAACTATATAATAAAGAGCAATCATTTATTTTTCACTAATAAAACTTTTATTTCAATATTAGAGTAATTATCTGTTGGTGTTCATCACATGCCTGAGGTTTCCAATGACAGTGCTCAGTATAAATGCTTTATAACCAATATTTATCCATACGTTTAGAAAAATTATACTGACTCATGGATAAATTGAACCTGCTGTTATAGCAAATTTTTTATAATTTCTCGACTCTTACACAAGTGTATATATGGTATCTTCTGTTGATTCTTAAACTATGGGTTGTGACCCAAATTGGTTTGTGGGCTTGTTTTGTGATATGTGGAAACGTGGTGCATGCATCAAAATGTGTGATTAGTTGCATTTTTTTATGGATTTGCAGCCTTATATAGGGGCTGTATTTACCTGTGTTGAGGTGTTCCTCTGGTTAGCTGTGTCAGGAACTTTTCAGGTTTGTACAGAAGTTGAGTTTTCAAATTATTGTAAATTGATGTAATTTGTTGGTTTAATTTCTATACTGAGAAATGTGCCCAGAGGTTTTAATTTGCAACCTGTTTTATGTGCCTTGAACTGATTGGAATTCTTTTTACCCGGTATTGCGATGGCTAAAGTCAGTAGTAAACACAGGTGGCTACTTGCCATGCGAAAGGGTTTCTTTGTACTGTTGACGCTATGGTTTTTCCCAGAATGCCTTGGCATGGGATAGAGGGCTGGAATTATCGAGTGATTTACCGAAGCAGCCTGAGCAGAGGCCATAAATCCACTGGTAATAGCAGTGGTGTGGCTGTTAGCTGGTTTCCCGCGCATCTCTGAGCTCTGTGCAGGTAGCCTGCTCTCCCGCCCCCACCCTGTCCCAGCTGTGCCGTCGCTCTCGCGGCCGGTCTGATGTGGTCGCCTGCTTACAGGGTTACAGAGCTCTGATAAACCGGCAAGCAGCGAGCCCTGTCTTGCCTGTGAGGAGCATTTACACCCTTAAGTGACCAGAATATTTTGTGACCCGTGTTCACCATATTTTCAAGTTGGCACCAAGAGTTAGCACTGCTATGTGAATAGAGGTAGAAATATTGAACAACATGTTAATTAGCAGCTGAGCCATATTGTAATTCCTATGTTTATTGTGTCAGAAATTTAGTTTAAGGTCATGCCTGGAGTTGGGGATATTTATGGAAAGTGTTTGTGTGTGTGCGCACACGTGCGAGCGTGCACGGATGTCTGTTTTTGGTGTTTGCAAGGTCGACTTTTGAGAATGACAGTTGGCAATGACTTCCATCAAACTGTTAAAAACGATTAGCCTATTAACAGGTGGTGACAACTTCCACATGCCCAGAGACTGACGAACGTAGGTGTTGAAATAATTCTGTGTGGAATTTGTTTTTGGGTGAATGACAAAGTGGTGTTGCCAGTTTACTTTAATTGCCTTGGATGTAGAAATGAGGTTTTGGGCTGTGAGCCATCTTTCAAGATAGCAGCATTTTGCATGGTAATCGTAGGATTTAAAATGTGAAGATTGTCATGATTCTCGTGTTCCCCTCCATTTCTCACCCTCGTAAGTATGCCAAGACTTCCTTTCCTAAATATTTGTTGTAACATAAAACGAAGGTCAGTTATGTACGTCTTGTTGATTGTTCAACTGATCATACATCTGAGGTCAAGAGGGGAGCCTTTTAAAACTCCTAAAATTGCCAAATCCCTTTGTTGCCTGTACGGCTCGACTTCTTGTATTAATTACACCCCCCCTTTAAACAGAGTTAGTCTTGCTTCACTGACCTGAACAGCCCGGCACAGAAGTTGTATTTTGGGAACTCCCCAGAGATAGAACTGCAGATGTTGGCTGCACGTAAGTCAGCGGAGGTTTAGACATATTGTGTGCGCGTGAGGCGATGGTTCGCAATCTGTTTAGAGACTTTGCGTGGTTTTTGACGTAAGGGTTTATGTGTTGTCTGCGGCCGTTACAAACAGAGTACAACGTGGCCTTTTACATCGGCCGCTTCACGTAGCATAAAATGTTGAACACGTGTAGATAAAGTGCACGTGTACAACTATGATGGTAGTGTAGTGGTGGCAATGACCTGGCAGGTCTTTCGAGCATTTATTCCCAGTTGTTGTGCTTCATTTTTAATATTGGCTTTTCTGGTCTGTCTGTGAGTGTAAATGTGAAGTACACCAGGTACCTCTGCAGTCATGTTCCATACAGCACTGACTATTGGGTGCTATGCCTTGTATTGTTTCTGACATTTACATTTAGTGGCCTGTCTCCAAAGCAACCAATGTTCTCACTTGTTTAAAGCTGAATGTTTTACAGGAAGCTCCAGGTTACCTTGCTCCAGGCAGTCAGGGCGTAGTCCGTTGAGATTTGGACCCACGACCTTTAAGGTGCAAATCAGTGCTGGGGCAGAGCTGTCCGTGTATTGCACCTGTTGCCTGGGCAGCAGGTCAACAAAACAATGTGCTGTCCCCGCATGTCCCCTACCTGCCCCCGATGGCTCACACCTGTGTTGGGTGGGTGGGGGTTGGAGGGGTGAGGATGTGCCGCAAGCTCAGGCGACGTCAGCTCTTGGCCCTCTATTACTCAGCATCAGTGAGGCAGGAAGGTGCAATTGGGCGTGACCCTCCCCCCTCACCAGCACCATTCCTCCAGTGTGTTGCAGTTGTCCAGGCATGAAGGCTGAAGTGATGGAATGGAACTGAAAATGAAAACGAGTAATGGCTTTCCTTTATCTGGGCTCCAGGATAGACGTGCCGCTCACCCTGGGTAATTGCTGTAAAGAGTGGAAAGGCCGGGGGGAGTTGGTGACAGGTTGTCATACTGTAATATTTGCTTGTGTTCTTTTTGTCTGTCTTTTTGCATTATGGGGGGGGGGGGGCATTTGTGGGCCAATTAAAAAACATCCCATTTTA
>JABJVR010026023.1:0-12059 GCA_025773905.1 Chitala chitala
AACAACCATTCCACGTTCAAAGTCACTTAAATCCCCTTTCTTCTCCATTCTGATGCTCGGTTTGAACTTCAGCAAGTTGTCTTCACCACATCTAGATGCCTAAATGCATTGAGTTGCTGCCATGTGATTGGCTGATTAGCAATTTGTGTCACCAAGCAATTGAACAGTACCTAATAAAGTGGCCGGTGAGCGAATATATATATATATATATATATCCCACCAATATATACCACCATAATGGTTAATATAATGGAAAGATCAATCCTAAACAAAAACAACAGCTGGAGAAGACAAATGGTTAAAGGCAGGGAAGGTTCAAGAGAATGGAGCTGGAAAGTAGAAAAGATCGAGAACTAGAAGCAAGGGCAGAGGCTAAGTGGTACAGTCTGAGCTGAGCACGGAACACAGTACAATACCTCAGACTGTCTTTCTCTCAGTTTTGTGTTTTAAGGGTAAAGAAACATTGTTAATAAGTGCAGCAGATACCCTGTACGGGAGGAGTGTGGGCAGCTGATCAAGGTCAAGAGCTTGGGACAAAATGAAGGGGACAAACATGAAACAGGTGGACACACACAATACGTTTTCCACAATAGAGGTTTATTTAATGAACTTCTTTTATGGAATCAAAACTCACTAAGACTTCTTAGTGAAATGCCACACATAAAGAAACATTCTTTATCTAATTTCTACATAAATGTAATCCATAGAACCTCACTGAAATTCAGACAGGCTTAATTTACCATGACACCTCTATCTTGTTGGATTTTCCTGTCACAATTTTGGGGATTTTTTTTTTTTTTTTTTTTTTTTTACAAAGATTTCCTTCTAAGATTCATATACTGGTACTGCTATAGATCAACAGAGACTTTTGGCTACAATATCATACTGTTGTGTGACAGAATTATAGGAAGCTTATCACATGCATCTATAAAGTTTGTTTATTGCATTGCCTTGCAATAGTTCCACTATCAAACTTTTCCAGAATTAAAAAAAAAAAAAAAAAATGCTGGAGTTGGCAGTTCACTCTGTGAGGTACTATGGAGTTTGGCCTGAAGTGTTACAGTAAGGGAGATTTCACACAAACATCCTTCTGTCTTCTTTACCATCAGAAATACAGCTGAGCTCTGCTTTCCTCCATTTCGTTTCCACTAAGGCAAAAGGGAAAAAAAAATCACGCTGCTTTAGTCCTTAATAAATCTTGTATACCCTTCAGTGTTTCTTTTGAATTCCACAGTCCTCTCAGTCCTTACTCAAACTTTCCTACACGTGGTTGTTTTAAACATTATATTTACTTTTGCCTGATATGATACTGTTGAAAAAGTTTGACTTTTCACTCATCTCAATGCTCAGAAGTTTATTTAACCATATAATAATACTACTGTAGTAGGTTGGTGTCCTGCCCTGGGTGTGTCCTGCCCTGGGTGTCCCCTGCCCTGTGCCCCCTGGGATGGGCTCCAGGCCTCCCACCACCCTGAATTGGACAAACGGTATAGTGAATGGGTGGAGTTATTTTTTTTTTATGAATAATAATAATAATAATAATAATAATAATACACAATCTTAAGATTTCAATTATGGCTTGGTGATGGGTCACCTTTTAGGAGTATTCAGGCCAACAGCCAAACTCAACACTTCTCCCTTAGGGTGGACCCTGGTTCACTTATGCAGGTATCACCTCAACTAACATACACCATATATAAGAACCTCCCCCCACAAAGGCACTCATCGCATACCTCCAAGGAGCTAGCAATAACAGTAAAGCTCATAAATAAACACGTCATGTCAAAATACACAGATTTAATGTAATGTAATGCTCCTGCCTACAGTGTGTAGCAGCAGTCACTGCCATCACTCACATCACTTAGAGTGCAGCAGCACCACCACAAGAACATCACGCCAGCCATACAAGCTGGCATTGAAATGCTGACTGCAAGTGCATGCTCAGATGATCAGGCACAAACTAGGCCAACTGACGCAATGCAAGCATAACAACAACCTAAAAAATACACAGACACACCCACACACACACACACACCCACCCACACACACACACACACACACACACACACACACACATACATGTGCATGCTCATACACATTTTACACAGATATTCAAGAGAGTATTAAGACAGCATACATAATTTCTCATATAAGATGTAACACATTCAGTATTAGCATCTAAAACACATTATACGTAAACCACAAACACACCACGGTTTCTAACAGACCACTTTCAATACATAAAAAACCTAAAGTGAAGAAAATTGCCAAAAACATGGCAAATTATAGACCCATCACTTGTCTTCATACCTTACAGGAAATATATAATCCAATAAAATACACAAACATCCCAGACAACACATTCGTAAAACAACTAAAAAGCTGTGATGGGTAATGTGGGGGTTGTGAGGAGCAACTCCTTAAGGATACAGTTAAACAGGCAGGCACACAAAAACACAGACATCTACTGTAAACACAGAATACACAGTTTACAGAAAAGCTTTGACTGTGTCCCAAACAAAAGGCTGTTAGACATATTCCATATCAACAGGACACACCCTATAGTCATAAATGTTCTACAGAAAATAATGAAACACTGATGAACAACATTAGACCTTCATTTCAACAACACATGGATCATCGGCACTTACAAGCCCACAGCAAGAGTACACCATCTCACATGTATGCAACATGGATGAGATAAAATTATGCATGAACCCCAAAACATATTTACAGAACCTGCTGAAAATAATAGAATTGTTCTCCCAAGACACACATACAGAGTTTGGCCCAGAGAAACACACACAACATAGAAGTCTTCAGGGAAGACTGGTTCACACTTCCCAATGGCTAGCAGACTGCAAGCATGACTGAGGACAGGCTTTATAAGTACCTTGGGTTCTAACTGCCCAAACTCAGAACATAATTAAAAACGCATCTACATGCATGGCACACAATCAAAGACAACAACACACAAAGCATGCCAACATTTACATATTGATTTAGAATAATAAGCTGAACACCCATAGAAATGCCACATTTTCAAAGTAAAAACATCTACTACCAAAAATAAACAGCATCAGCTAAAAGCAGCCATAGAAAGGTTCCCTCTTCCACAAACCAAAGATGGAAGAGTCTATGTGACACAAACTGAGACATTCCTTCAACACAAAACAGTGTCATCCCTACACAAGGCTATTAAACATGCAGACAGAAACCGCAAACCACTTAAGATCTCATAGATTTCCTGTGCTAAGTCAATTACAGTATCAACTTTATTTGCATAAGAGATCATTTAAAAACTATATGAAAGAGAGATTTATTTCAGTTGTTATATATTTCATCAGATTTCCAGTGCATCAAAAGTTTGCATACACTATTAATAATTGGTGGCATTGCCTTTTAATTGCTTAACTTGAATCAAAAGTTTCGGGCAGCCTTCCACAAGTTTCTCATAATGTGTTTTTGGAGTCTTTGGCCATTACTCTTTATAGAGCTAGTGTGAGTCATGCTTTTTAGATCAGCCCACAGGTTTTCTATGTGATTCGAGTAAGGGCTTTGGATGGCTGCACCAGTACATTCACTCTGTTGTCTTTAGGGCATTTTTATACCATTTAATAGATACACTTCTGTCCTGCTGGAAGTCAAAGTTGCAACCCAGTTTAGATTTTCTGGCTGATGTCTTGTGGTGCTGCTTTACAATTTATAAATAATTCTCCTTCCTCATGATGCCTTGTAATTTCTGAAATGCACCGGTCCTTTTTCCTGTAAAATACCCCCACAACATGAGGCTTCACAGTCAGGATGGAGTTCTTTGGCTAAATAGCCTCACCATTCTTGCTCCATATGTAGCGCAGGTCATTATAGGCAGATAATTTAGTTTTGTTGTCATCTAACCAGACAACATTCCTCCAGAAGGCTTGGTCTTTGTCCTGGTGATCATCCGCAAACTTCAGTTTGGCCTTTTTCTGTCTCAAAGTAGGGGCTTTTCCTTTGCAAGTCTATGATGATGAAAGATCAACTTAATGGTGAATGTAAATACTATGGTATCTGATGTTTCTAAACTGCTTCACCAGTTCCTTCGATGTAATCTTGGGGTTCAGTTCAACATTTTTGGGTCATGTTGTTTACAGAGACAGTCAACTTAGTATATGTAAACATTTGACCTGCTGAAATCCTTATGTAGTAAATACAAACTGAAACCAATCACTTGGGTATTACTTTGAAATTACTCCTTACATCAGGCTGCAACCTACTGACATAGACAGACTACACACACACACACACACACACACACACACACACACGCACACATAAGGCTGCAACCTACTGACACAGACAGACTACACACACATCAGGCTGCAACCTACTGACACAGACAGACTACACACATACACATCAGACTACAACCTACTGACACAGACAGACAACATACACACACACACACACACACACACACACACACAGACCACACACACACACACACACACACACACACACACACACACACACCAGCCTGAAAACTACTGACACAGACTACACAGACAGACTCTAGTTTTCCTTAGGTTTTTTCATATTTGTCACAGCTATTTTTTACAGATGTTAAAGTTCATATAGGATAATCTCAGTAAAAACAAAATATAGTTTTAAAATGATTTATTAATGAAAGGAAAAATTTTACCCCGCACCTATATCCCTAGTAATTGCCCCTTTAGTTGTTCAATGAACAAAGCAACCAAATTTATATAATAATTGGAAAAAAATTAGACAAGACACACAGATTATATTACTATCAGATCTAAATATCATTTCAATAGGACCCTAGCAGCAATGTGGAATAAGCTAAAAGGTCTCAGCAAGCAGCACACGATGTCTTGATCAAAAGAAGCCACAGAAGACATTAGAATAAAGGTTATTGAAATTTATTAGTCAGGAAAGGGTTAAAAAAACACACTTCTAAAGTTCTGATACTCCTGAGAAGCAAAACTAGAGCCATCTTCCCCAAATGGTGAAAACATGGAACAGCATCAAATTTTCCCAGAATTGACAAAACTTAAAAATATCCTACAAAAAGAAATGAAAAACCCATGTGGTCAGAGAAGAACCCAGGAAAAGTTCAAAGGAATCGCAGGTCTCACTTCCCTCAGTTAAAGCCAGAAGTCATGACTACACCATTAGAAAGAGACTGGGCAAAAACAGCATCCAGGGAAAAGCTGTGAAGAGAAGACCACTGCTAAGAAAAAGAGAACAAAAAGACTCCTTTACTGTCCCCCAGGTATTTTGGGAAAATATTATGTAGACCACTGAGTCAAAAGTGACACTTTTTTAAAGACATGGGATACAAAACTAACACGACATAAGAACATCATGCCAACAGTGAAACACGGTGGCAGTAGTGTGATGGTGTGGGGATACTTCTCTGCTTCAGGGCCTGGGTGACTTTCCAGAACTGACAGAGCCATAAATTCTGCTGTCTACCAGAAAATCCTGAAGCAGAACATCCAGTGATTTGTTTATAGTATTATACTGAAGTACAATTATGTTATGAAGCAAGATAATGTTCCAAAAACACAAAACAAATCCATATATGAATGGCTCAAAAAATAATAATAATAATAACCATTAAAATATATATAAAATAAATAAATAAATAATAATAAAAGATTTTGGACTGGTCTAGTCATGATTTAAACCCCAATGAGATATCATTGCAGAACCTTAACAGCAATTCAAAGTTTAAAAGCCTCGAATGTGACTGAATTACACAATTCTATAAGGAATAGCTGGCAAAATTCCTCCACAACGATGTGAAACACTGACGCAGTTATTACTGCGAAAGGGGGCACAGGGCGGTATTACAATTACTTTTTCACACAAATAATGCATACATTTTTTTCTTTCCATTAATTGAATTATCATTTAAAAAACTGTATTTTGGGTTTACTGAGGTTTTATGTGTCCTATTTTACCTTTACTTTGAAGATCTGAAAAAGTTAGTGACCAATATGGAAAAAGTAAAAATAATAGTAATTTGAGAGCAGTATGTTTTCACGGCACGGTAACTGCTACACAGTGGCAGTTCAAACTACTGCATTGTTAGCATAAACAATAAAGCTAGTAAGTCACATAAATCTTGCTTGCTGTCTTCTGACCTTCTCCATTTCAAATGTATATAGCCATACATGACTTTCATAAACAGTATGTACAAAAAAAAACAGACATGACATTTTTGAGAACGTCAATGAAAACCTACTTTTATGCACCATACTGACCATTAGCCACATTTGTTAACAGTGCACCCCACCCAAAATTTCACAAGACAATTTAGGCGTCTTGTACATAATTGTGTAACTAAAAAATGCTAAATGTCTGGGTTGTGGGGTAATTCATTTGAAAGGCACCTTTGCTCCTCTGTCCAGGGGGGGGTAACATAATAGTAATGTTTGAAGCGTACGAGCTGCTTAATTCTCAGCTAAAGCGATCAATGAGCCAGACAGCAGACAACCTTTTCCTTGACACACCATAGCAGCTGCTCCCCGCTGAGGACAATGTGCCATTTGGTTGCCTTCGACAAACACGATGGGATTTGATGCAGCGCAATTTGACAACATTCTAGTTATTATTTTGTATGAATCTCCAAAAGCACAATGCATGAGCAATTTTCTTGGCTATTTAATGCTACCACATCTCTTTGCCTTTAGTTGTGCTTCAATTTAGATTTTTCTGAGAAATTTTCAGTCGTGTATGGATTTCTGAAGCATGCTAACAAACAAACATTATGGAGAGACAAACATTATGCTGTGCTAAGAACCACACTGTTCTTGTTAACTCACTGTGATGTTTTGAAAAGAAACTCATTTGTGCTTTTTATTTGGTAATCTCATGCTGAAATCATACACAACCTTGCCTTTACAATAAAAATCCTTTGCAGAAGGAAGTTTTATTTGAATAGAGCTTCTGAACTGTTTCTAAAAAAAAGGCAATGAAATCAATATACAGGTAGTCCCTGACTTACGACGGAGATGCGTTGCCATGACCCGATCGTAGCTTGGAAGTATCATAAGTGGAGCCAAAACACAAAAAAATAACACGCTCTAACACTGAGACAACTGACTTTTGTTGATCGCGGTGATATGAGGCATCAGTGTCCCAGCAGTGTCCCAACGTAACATCTCGCATATGCTGCTATGTTCGCCTGCCGCATGAAACCTTAATATTTTTACAATTTTGTCATATCAGTATTGTCATCGTAAGATCGAAAAATCGTAAGTCGAACCATCGTAACTCGGGGACCATCTGTAGTTACGATCAATCTAGTTACCAAAACCAGATACTACTGCTAGTTATGAATGAAAACCAAAATTTTTTGCACATGTTGTTCATAACACTTCATGGTTCTCATGCAGAAGGTCAAGAAAAAATGTAGACCTGCGTTGATATTACATTGAGAGGAATTCTCTGAGGGCTGTGATGGGGTTATATTTGATTTGGACAGCAGTTTTACTCATCCACATCCACTCACATTCTGCCTCAGGTCCACATTACCTTTCAAGGTTGCGTATGAATCCCAAGGTCCAATTTCAACAGGCACAAAAGGCAAGGCTCAAACAGGCAGGAATACTATATGATGTGCTCGATTTATGGTAAAACAGAGCACAGCGGCGGCTTGCCCCTACACAAAGCGACCCACCGATGACTGGCAGTGCAGGGAGTGGATCGACCAGCTCCAGACTGCAGTCGTCTGACTTATCAGTGATTTAAAGCTCATAAAGCCCGCTGAGATGCCGCAGAGCTGCTGCGAGCACAAACAGCACTTCGCGCTCATGAACACAAAGAGACAAGCAGCCATGACGGGCCAATCAATGGCATGCATAGTTCATGAGCTCCCCTGGCCGTCAGCAAGAGAAAAGGTAAAAAGAATTTGTCAGCTTGCCTTCGGCAGAAAACGCCTCCAGGAATGTCTTAACCTCAATAGCTGTTGCGGTCGGCTACGCCTGCAGGAGAATTAGGTGATCGACGGTCTTTAGACAAGGTATGAGATGGAGGGTTGATGTGGAAGCTCAAAAGTTCAAATGTCTGGTGCTGGACCGTACATGTTTTATGCGCAATTCTTACAAACAGCGAGCAATGAAAGAAGATAAGCATACAGGCTGCACATCCCTCAATATGAATTAAAGCACAAAATTGCCTGAGAAAATATTAATCTATGTTAAGTCAAAAGTTTGCCCAAATCAATTATTCACACTCTCAAGTGTATTCGGAGAAAATGAACAATATCCTTCTTTTTAATAAAGAACACTTACAACCTGAATGTGTATTATTGATGCCTTTGCAACTTTAAGGATGCAATTTTACATTGTGTAATTGAGAGCATTTATCTTTAGCATTTTGTCATTACAGGCCCAGTCTTTTTTTGGGGGGGGGGGGGCTTGTGTTTGTGTGTGGGAGAGTCACAGAGCACGAACACTGAAGAAAAAGCTGAGCATGCCTTAAGAACTACTAAGTGTAGGAATACGTAGCAGATCCATCAATCAAGCGTGGTATGCAATGCACATCTGATCTACAATCAGCTACAGCCTTCTTATCTGACAGTGATCATGTGTATCTTTTATACATGGACACATTCTGATTAATTGCAAAAAGAAAAATTAGGCAATTCCAATTTTTCACGGAATGTCTGTTGACGCATTACAGCTATACACCGTCATAAATACCAAATGCAAGAGAGCATAAATAACAATAAGGCACCGAGTGCCCACACGGGGTGGTGCTCTTAGAATTTATCACACCATTTCAAAGTTCAGCAGAAAACCCCTGATGTTTCATTTGAAGTCAATGCATTGGCCCAGAAGAAGAAAAGAAATAGCCATGAGAACCGAACATGTTCCTGCCCTCTTTACTTGAAATGGATTTGCATATTGCAGTGGTCTTTAAATAACATAAACAGTTTGCAATTTGACTGCAGTCAAGGTTCATTTACCATAATCTGTTAAGGTTTGCCTCACACCACTTCACAGGCTGTCCGTGAAGTTACAAACGTAACGGCTGCAGAAACTACTCACATTCTCTTTGAGTTCTTCATTAGATTTTATTGTAAGGTATATCATTATTTAGAGCTACCCTTAGTCATTAATTTAATATGGTACATATGTTGAATGTGTAAAATTATTAGTGTGCATGATAAGATGACTTGTTTGAATAATTTTTTGTTAAAAAAGGCAAAAAATTGCAGAATGAGATGGCATTTTCACCAGGGTTTCTTCATAAAGACAAGCTCATGGCTATATATGATATCTTTTATTCATAATCAGAGCCATGTTAAACCTTCCACATGCTGGGAAGCTGTGAGCTGAGAGAAGCATAAAGAGCAACATTCACCATTATGCTTCTTAACTGTCCTTTGACCATTTTGTCAATACGTCAGTTTTTGTATATTGAAAGCTGGGTTTCTAGCTAGTATTCTATCCATGCTGTTTGTATTAACATGGTATATTTAAACACACAAACTATGTGCACACATTGCATTGGCCTGCTGTTGTCACGAGCATGTAGATGAAGTAAGTGCACCGGCTGGATTTTGCATTTAAGCCTGTTAATAGTGAGGTACTACAGGGGGATTGGCTACTGGCTGAGGGATTCACTGGGAAATTATTCCATTCAAAGTTTTTTCACTCAGTAAAGCACAAGGCTCCATGAGGCATGAATGAATAAATTAAACAGCCCTTCAAGAAATTATTCCTGCACTCAAAATTAAAGAAGCTCAAAGGTGACCAGAAGATACCCATATCTTTTTATGTCTTGCTGCTCCGTTTTGCTCCTTACTTTTTAAATTGAAGTTTTTTTTTTTTTTTTAATTCAGAAAACAAGGACCCAGAGAGTGTCGAGCATTGCAGAAGAACTTGACAGACAATTAGTCAAAATGCTGCAAGTGCACAATTACTGGGCTGCTGTCTAGGGCCAGTAAACAGATAGTTACAGAGAGCGGTGCAGCAAGCAGGGCGTAAACTCCTCCGCTTCCTGGGAACAAAGGCAAAATATCCACAGGGGACTGACTGTGCATAATGGAGCCTTGTCGGCACCCTGTCAGGGGACCGGGGAGGAGGCTGATACCTGCAGACTCTGGAATACGATCTCAGCTGGAGCTGTGTGGGGGGGAATACAAATGGAGTCCGTCAGATGCGAAGGAAGTAAAGAACAAAGGCAAGGACATGGGCTCTACAAGCGCATGAAAAGTACTGCAGCCCGGGAGCCTCGTGGACCAGGTCGGAAAGGTGCGAGATTAGAGGCAAGTTAAAACCTCAAGTCAATGTGAACTCTGGTCAGGCAGGACACGCGAGCAGCGTCGTGACACAAGCGCCTCTTAACTTGCAACGTTAGTGGGTGTGTGTGTTACTCCTGAGGTGGGCTGCTTTAATAGGCTCCAAAGTTCTGAAAGTTTTGATCCAGGGAAAATCAAAGCACTTGGTAAGCAAAAAAAGTTAAGAAGACTTCACAAGATAATAAATAATCCAATACTACTGACTTTAAGTAAACTATTTTAATTTACCTTCTGAAAAGTGAACGGAAAGAGGAGAAAGCAACCTCAAATACCCCATAATTCTCCTAAAGATACTAAGGAGAATAATACAGAGAGGGGCCAAGAAGGTATAAGAACATGAAGCTATTTGCATTAAGGCAAAAAGACAGAATTTTTCTTTAAAGAATTATAATTTTCCTTATAATTTATGTCAGCAGTTTTCTCAGTAACGGCCCTCTATAGACTACTCTCAAAAGTCTAATACCACTAATACCCTAAAAAATAAATATTTTTGCCACCTTTATATTCAGACTTTAGAATCTCCACCATATTGTCTTGCAGACACTAGCTTGCTTTAATGCGGTTTTATTTCATACTAATGGTTGTGTATATTCTTCAGAGGCCACTGCGCTGTGCTCCAAAGCCTGTTTTCTACAATGTCCTTCTATTAAACGTTTGAATCCCAACCCATGCTTTTACCACACTTTTACCTCGTTTGAAGTTCTTAAGTAAAATCATGAGGACATTGGCTGCTCCCAGCATCATTGTGGAGTTTCACAAAAATAAATAAAAAGTAACCATTTAGATAGAACAATTTCTCAGTACTATCTATAAGGTAATAATAAAATTATATAAAATGTGCCCCCAACTGGTATAGTAGCCTTTTTTACAGTAAATGCCAAATAATAAAATTTAATATGAAAACAAGATTTAATAGGTAGGGGAGACATTCAGCTGGCACATCCCAATATATGTTAGTCAGTCATTTTCTTAACCACTTAGTCCTGGTGAGGGTCACAGGGAAGCCTGGAGCCCATCCCAGAGCAGGGGTTAGGTTGACTGGTGTGTCCAGACTGCCCATTGTGTGTAATTTGGAGACACCAATCAACCTAACCTGCATGTTTTCAGACTGTGGGAGGAAACTGGAGAACCCGGAGAAAACCCACCAAGCTCAGAGACAACATGCAAACTCCACACACACAGTCCCAAGGCACAAATCAAATCCCAGGCGTGGAGGTGCGAGGTAACAGTGCTAACCACCACTGTGCTGCCCTCCCAATGTATGTGAAATTTTTAATTATTACCATAAATAATGCCTATGTTTCAAACATGTTTTGTACATAGCTAAAATTTGCACGTTCCTGTATCAACATATACCTTATCTCGTTTAGTCATTTAACAAGTTCCGTTACGACGACCATGGGCCTTATTTATAAAACTTTGAATGGATTCTTATGTGAAAATTTTATATATGCAAAAAACGTAACTTGTTTTAATGCTTCTAATGCACAAAAAAAATGCAGATTTATAAAACATTGTATACACAAAAAAACACCTGCCTTGCATACAAAAGCTCTCACATTCTGCCTGCATGGCTTGTGTTTGTGGCCACGTCCTTGAGTGTTCTGGTCCTGTCCCATCTTGTGTTTGTGGCCACGCCCTTGAGTGTTCCGGTCCTGTCCCATCTTGTGTTTGTGGCCACGTCCTTGAGTGTTCTGGTCCTGTCCCATCTTGTGTTTGTGGCCACGCCCTTGAGTGTTCC
>JABJVR010026023.1:12159-36514 GCA_025773905.1 Chitala chitala
TGGTCCTGTCCCATCTTGTGTTTGTGGCCACGCCCTTGAGTGTTCCAGTCCTGTCCCATCTTGTGTTTGTGGCCACGCCATTGAGTGTTCCGGTCCTGTCCCATCTTGTGTTTGTGGCCACGCCATTGAGTGTTCTGGTCCTTTCCCTTTTTGTGTTTGGGTACCTAGGCCCCTCCCCCATTCTGCTCTTTATGATAATCTGCTGATTGTCAAAGTTATAATTAAAGTCCTCTCTGCACAGAGCACTTGCCTCTGACCTCTTGTTCTCTGTCCCCTTGTCCTTCAACATGACAAGTGCTCAGATTTTACCTTTTACATCATTTATCTTGTACTTGTACATACATGAATATGTACCAAATCCCATCCAGCTGGAACCCAGAAACAAACATACATGGTAACTGAAACTACCAGCGTGGATATACGATAAAGAAGTTTAATGCTAGTATGCAGAGTGAGATGAGAGCGAAGAGAAAGAAACCAAAAATGAAGAACGTTGATGAGTGCCAAATGGAAGCCTTGAAAAAATTTGAAAATGTGTACCAAACAGTAGTTTGGGTCTGATTGCGATGTTGGTGCACACTTCACTAATAAAAATTTGACTTAATACGTTTTCTGATATAAACATCCAAAGACACTATTTTAACATCTCGCACACAAACCGTACAGTGAGCGTATTTAAAAATTGGAATGGTTATACTGCACATAAAAATAAATACATAAGTAAAAACTGGAACTCCATAAGGTTATTGATATATGGCCATAAGCATTTCAAACTTTCAAAAATCTGTTAAATTTACAACAGATCCACATGGGTTCACAAGTATGATAACCCTGACCTGTCACACAGCTCTCTCCATAGGCAGACTGGTAATCAGGACATTCTGTCAAATGCCAGAGCGGTCAGCCGACCTTGTATGTGGATGGCCATCAGACCTACTAACCATCAGCGCTGAATGGGTAATATGGCACACCAGGCATTTTCCTGGTGGGCTGAAGCACTTTGGGGCCACTACAATGTATTATTATGATTATTATTATTATTATTATTATTAAATGGACTGATTCTGGATTGTAGTGGTAGGCAGCATGGACCAAAAATGTCAGTGCTAATTTTTTGTCCCAATCCAGCCCTAGTTTTCTCTGGTATGTACCTGTCACACAGTTCTCTATGGTTAGTACCCATCACACAGTTCATTCTGGTATGTACTTGTCACACAGTTCTGTCTGGTGTGTTCCTTTCACACAGTTCCTTCTGGTATGTACCTGTCACACAGTTGTCTCTGGTGTGTACCTGTCACACAGTTCCCTTTGGTGTGTACCTGTCACACAGTTCCCTTTGGTATGTACCTGTCACACAGTTCTCTCTGGTATGTACCTGTCACAGAGTTCTCTCTGGTGTGTACCTGTTCCCAGAAAGGTATGTTGTAAAAACCTGCACATGGACAGGTATGACATGATTTCTGGCAGTTGGTAATTCTAAACGTGAGCTCAAATCCAAGCATGATTCCAGGGGTCGTGCTTTTGGTATAAACCAGCTCAAGGCATTTTAGTATAAAAAATAATCCTCACAATGCCCAAAAAGTTCTCTTACTCTCCCATTAACATTGTCCTTTTGGAGTGCCAAACAAACCATCATAGTAACTAACAGAGCTTTAATGATCAGGTAATGTTTATACCTCAGCTGTCAGGGAGTGATTTGCTGCTATGTTAATCCTAAATATAATGATTGATAATTATGAGCTGTATTATCGGAAAATATTGGGATATACATTTCCTTAAATTAGTGAATATGCCACATTTGATCAAAGACAATAAAATGAATGTAACTACACATGAAAGCAGTTTCCTGAAATGCGTTATAATTACTGTTAATGCAACATTATGTACAGTGTACATACCAGTTATTAAAAACATGATCTTTGTGACATAATGTCAGGACTACAGTCTAATGCTATACTTATCTCTACAGTGCTAATACCGCGTTAACATTGCTTCATTTCATCATGCAGATATATATTCTTCGTTTCATCTTGACCATTAATTTCATCAAATTAAAACTAGAACATAACAATAGAAAAAAGAATATTATTTTTGAGTGAAAGTCTTAATGTGTATAATTGCTACATTTAATCTAATTTAAATATATATAATACAAAAAGTGTATATATAGGGTTTGGTATTATCAGCAGATTTCACTCATCTGCTAAGGAGGGGGGTGGGGGGGCACTGAATGTACCCCCTGAGCATACAGAGTAACTGCTACTGTATGTGTTTCACACACAAATGTGGTCATTAAGTGGTCTTTACTCCATCAGAGCATGCTGTCTTTTTCCGCTTTCGCCAAAAATCGCGTACATATGGGTCAATGTTTTCATGAACACACACCATCTGAAAATTGAAATGTTAGGTTTTCTTTTATAAATTCTGACTTTTGCATAGAAGTCTGCATATGCACACTTTGGACTTGTTTTGTGCATAAACACAGTTTTATAAGCAAAGCCTCAGGTCGTTATGCAAAATGGTTGCTAGGTGAAAATCATGGTGGCTTGACACCGTGTATACAACTTTACTGAAATTTCTCATTTATCCTTCATGAAGTGGACATTTTTAACGTGTTGTAAATTCCACTGCAAATACACACAATCATAAATTTTTAAAAGTTTTTATTACTGTCATGTTTGTGAATGGTCACTAACCAAGATATTCACTAAATTTGAAAAGCATGTGTTCGAAAATAAAAACTCATTACTTATTGATAAAAATGGAAA
Source organism: Chitala chitala (assembly GCA_025773905.1). Classification (NCBI taxonomy): domain Eukaryota; kingdom Metazoa; phylum Chordata; class Actinopteri; order Osteoglossiformes; family Notopteridae; genus Chitala; species Chitala chitala. Next base: position 14,928 of record JABJVR010026023.1, read on the forward strand.
CAAAAGAAAATCCTAAAAAAAATAAACCATTAATCACATTTTCCCTGACATTATTAGTAAGCTTCTCAGCATATCAGCGAACAGTTACCACCAGAGTGACAAACGTTCTTTTCAAGAAGAAGTGACTAGTTAGGAGGAGTGACTGGCTAGGAGGAGTGCCTAGCTAGGAGGAGTGACTGGCTAGGAGGAGTGACTAACTTCCAACTGCTGGAAACTCCCAACTGAAAATGTTTACTATTATATCCATCATGCAATGCCTTTTCTAAGTGCTTTTAGAATGTAAATGTAAAAAAAAAATGAAAATAATTATGCAGTACAGTATTGCATATTTTCCACACTGTGGAGTGTTTGGTTCCTCTGTTATTGTTTGGCGTTAATTTTAGCTTTAACTTTAACCTTCAACGCCAATAACTGTGAAGGGCATTTGGGAATTAATTTTTATATTGTATATAAAAACAAATTGATTTGAATTGAATACATTATAATCAATGTTTTTTTTTACCTTATTTAGGCAGCCCAGCAGCAACATACCTGTGACTGGTAATCATTATCTCGATAAAAGAATCATGCATGTGAAAACAAACTAACACAAAAATGTAACTGAAGATTAGAGTAGAAGGATATTAATGTAAAATGAATAATGCATGATCTGGCCATATTTTCAATCTAATTTTGCTATATGATAATAATCACAAACATTTATAATTTGTGATGGTCTGACAATGCAGCGGGAGCGAGGAGTGAGAGGTATTGTCTTGGGATTTTGTGTGCTCGGTCTGTTGTTTTAACCTTGCACACTGGAATATTGCTTCTGCAGTGACTGGCATGGGCTCTCAGTTTCCCTGACCCTGATTTTTGAAGTGCTCATTGAACATGACTTAATGGGTGTGGACTTATAACGGCATGAAAAGAGCATGCTGGAAACTGTGTTTAAAATGTGCCATTAAAGTCATTACAGAAGATGCATTACAAGACAGTGCAGTAAGTATAAGATGGGAATAATATGACTTTTCTTGACTGTTATTTTTAGCAAATAATACTCTTGTGACAGTATGACTTATGTAATGGGAAGGTTAAATATACTGCGAAGTTCTGTATGTGAGGCTCCGCCCCACTGAAATATGGGAATTAGCCATTTAATCATTCAAATTGTTAATTAACTCATCACTGAAAATGAATGCTTTGAAATATTTCACTGACCTTTCTGCTCTCTTAAGTTCCTCTTGACAGACTGAACTGAGGGTACGAGGCAATAAATTATCATTGTGAATCTTTTTTTGAAATGTTTGTACTGTCATTTCAAATTTTAGCCTTTTGTTTCTGTGAACATATTTCAGACTCAAATGGGAGTGACCACACTGGTGGAACAATCACAGCATCCGTCTTTCTGCTCGGGTCTGGCTACTGGAACCAGGTTGTTGATCTGAGGTAGCATATAGATAGCCTAGCGTGAGGGAGGTACATCCTGAGCATATGTTTCCAGAGATAAAGTGACTATTTCAAAAACTTTGTAAACAGGAAATTTATGTGCATTGCCATACCTTTGAGAACAATTGGCTTCAGAACATAACCATGTATGGGAGGCGGTCTGTGTCCTAAAGTAATGAAGTTGTTACCAAAAAAATATTTATTAAGCAATAGGGTAAAGCAGCTATGGTCAAACCAATAAAGATAAAGCCACTGACTGACACTTACAAAATGTCTTCTAAGTAAATGTAACTCATATCAAATGAGAATTCTGCAGCAGAGCCATAGCTGTCACTCCAATAGACTACTGCACTATTATGTGCTTTGCTGGGTTGATGCTTAACAAGTGTTTCACATAATCTGGCAGCACGAATGAGATAAAAAACAGCTCTGTCCTGCTGTGTAAAGTTGGTAGTGTCACAATTTGTCGAGGCCGAGATCAGGAACGGAGTGAGTCCAAATGAGAGAGTGTTCTCCATTATAAAAACAGTGAGATGCAGAAACTAACGACAACGGGTGACTGGGGAAGCGAACCGGTAAATTACTGCTGGCCAGCAAAGCAACATGTACCTACAATAACTGGCAATGACAAATGGAAACTAAAGATTTTAAAGAGAAGCCAAGGAAAGCCCATGATAGGTGCAGACACTTAAATAATTAGAAGGAAAACCAGGAAGAGCAATAGACATAGAAATCTAACATACTAGACAGGGTGAGAAAGAGAAATACACAAGACTAGACAGGACAATACCAGGGAAGTGACAGGTAGACATTTATCTACAATGAGTCATGCCAAGGTACTATAGTAAAATAGGTTTGGACCAAGCACTGACTTATATTTTGGATATTGTTTTTAATTAGCTTTCTGAAGATGTATTTTGTTCTTTAAAGTGTGCTGTATAGCTCAGTGAGAGAAAAAACTATATTTAAATAATTTTCTGTGTGTGTGTGTGTGTGTGTGTGTGTGTGTGTGCTTGGTTGTGCATGAGCACGTGTGTGAAGTATAGTAAAATATGTATGTTTCCTTTACCTTTGATGAATAATTAACGTATTTTTTCCATATTTGTTGGGCAATAGTTAATTAGTTTCATGTTACCGTTTTTTTTTTCAGTTGATTAGACACATTTCTAGAAATAATGATGCTACAATCCAAAGGCTTTAGTACATTTTTCTAAGCGGTACACACATTCATACACACAAGATATACAGTGTTCATGTATTGAGAGCAAAATGAAACACTGGCTTCAAAACCATGAGCACCCCCTTCAAAATGTGGCATTCACATCAAAATAGCACACACACACACACACTCATCACAAAGATTTGCTCAACAGACCATGCATGTCCACACTGAGCAGCAAAATTAGAAACACAGTTATCAAAACAGGCTTGTAGTCCTGGTTTGCAGTAAACTGACTACAGGCACCACAGAAATTGCAAATCATAAATTTGTTTATTCAGATTTTCACCTTCCTCACAATGATAAAAAAGCACAATGGCAACACCATACAGTACACAGTGCTGAGTGAATAGGTATACATCAACAAGGGAAATAATACAAAAATCACATTAAGCATGAATGACTGTACTGTAAAAAAAAAAAAAAAACAGGAAGTTCACCCACAAATTTTCATTAACATCACAGGAAATGTTTTCTCTAGCCAAACAGTGTTGGAAAAACCATTTTGAATGTCTTATCCAGGCCTGGCAATCCTCTACTATAATGTCACCACAAGCGTCCCCCACTGCTTGCAGTAGAGTTACTTGCTAATAAGGTTTGCTGTCATGTACCTTCCAACACAAAGAAAAATTGAAAATATTCTTCAAAATATTCTTCTGTTGGGTTAAGAAATGGTGAATGTGTTGGAACATACAAAACAGAAAAACATGGATGGGTCTGGAACCGAGTTTGAAAGGCTGCTGCATGATGGAACCTGACATTGTCCCAGACTGCAGTGTGATGAATCAGCTGCTGTGGACCACATGGGTCTCCTTCATGGGGCTGAATACGAATGACATGAAGAGCAACAAAAATCAAGAAGAAGCTTCATGGTGATGGAGGACCCCATGCTGATAGTGACACAGATGGTTACAGTATGTTACCCCCACATGGACCAGAAACATCCACAGCAACACGCTGTCCAGTGGTGTTCCTCCCACGACATTGCCATCTACTGAGGCTAAATCCTGCCTCATCCACATATATGTATTTAGGCTGTACTGGTAGCAGGGTGCTGAGAAAAGCTCATTAGCATTTAACATTAGCAAAAGATGCTAGGAGAGCTTATCGTGTACTTTTGGGTTAGAGACTGAGCACTGTGTAAAGTGTTTTGCAAAGGGTGTATAAGGGACTTGTAAGAAGAACAAACTTCAGGAAACGTTTGTAGTTTTGTTCCTCAGCCTTAGGAAACACACAGCTGTGTTTTCAGTAGTGAGAGTTGTGTGTAACGGTGTTATTAAATGAGAAAAACTGTAACATTTAGTATCAAGAATGGTCTCTATCACTGACTATATCCACATGAATAACAGACTCGAAAAGTATGTTAACATGAAAAACAATCTATGTGCTTCTGTTAGAAATATAGCTCACCTCCATGGTAACTGTTTCTTCAGAGTCTTTGTCTTTTCAATGGATTTAAAAATGCATATTCAGTAGAAGTTAATTCCTCCACATGTGCACCTTGGAGCTGCCATCAAAGTGGGTGACCAGTAATGAATAAAATAAAATTACATTTCACAGATACACTGATGACAGAATTATACATGGTATGTTCAAATGTGTTTGAACACGTGCTCCCCCACCATTTCCTTTGAAATGAGAGATATTGGAAGGGAATAGGTATAGACGGTTATAGGTGGGGGGATGGGTGGGGGACATGACCTTCCAATATTTGGACAGGAGTGAATTATTTCCCTCAGTCATCATGCGTTAGTTAGTAATTGGTTGGTTATATAAAGTAATGGATGAGATGCCATAGGTGGTGTTGCCCCAAAGTTGAAATAAAACCTACACCACTGTAGCTCGGTGCTGGTCCCCTTTTCCTGCCATAACAGCTTGTGCTCTCTCCTGGAAAGGTTTTCCCATACATACTGGAATGCAGCAGGAGCATCAGTGGTGTTAGATGCTGATGTTGGACATTAGGGCTGGCTCATAACTGATGCTCCAGTTTATCTTAAAACTGTTTTATTGGGTTGAACCTGAGGATCTGTGCAAGTCAGCTGCGTTCTTTCACTTTTTCTCAGTAAATTATTTTTGTGCAGACTTTATTTTGTGCATAGGGGTATTTTTGTACTGAAACACAAGAGAGCCAGATCCAGGTGTTGTACCAAAATAGGAATCACCAGATCTTCTGAAATATCATTGTACACTTCAAGTTTGGATACCACTGGAATTAAGGGGACTATTCAATAACATAAGCAATATACAGTTCATGTAACTGAAGTATACTCACACCACAATCAGTTTGAAGTACTGACCTGGAGGTCTTTGGACTGTGGCACAAATCCAGAGCATTACATGTAAATGTTTGTGTGTGTGTGTATACACACGTGTGTCTGTGTAGTGTGTGTATAAATGCACAAACATTGTGACACTGCTGATTGATTATGAATGGTGAAACATCAACACTACCAGTAGTTATTGTAGACAATAAGTGTTATACCATTATACCAGTGATTGTGCAGAGGAGATATAAGGAGGCCACAGAGAGACTCCTAAAACAGGCCAGTGGTTGAGGTGCTCAAGGAAAAAGTGTCCAGAAAAAAGTGTTTTTATTTTTTCTTCGGCAGACCATGTTTTTGTTCTTTCTGCGTCAGTGTGTGTCTATATGGATTTGTATATGATGTCTTTTCCTTTAGACCTTTTCCCTCAACCTGCTGAAGTGTGTTTTGAGATACTATTGCATGGTTTTTAGAAGGAAACCATGCCGCTCAATCTGAACACGTGTTTTTCATCGTTGTATTTTCCTCACAATTCACAGAAACAATGTGTATGGAAAACACCTTTTCAGTTGAGTATGTTTTCCTTTTAAAATTAGCTACAGCTTAACATGTTCTGAAGGCATGGAAATGCCTTAATTGTTGACATTCTGCCTCTCACTTCCATCTTTGTGTGAGGAGGGGCCACTACAAACAATAATATATTTAATAATAAGAATAAAATCTTGAGTATGGGATGCAAATAGCTATAGCCATGAAGTTAAACAGAAGCATGAACACAAATTAGAGATATTTAAATATGACAAAGTTCTGCAAAATCCAGCAACAGACATAAATAGGTTTTATATTTTACAGATTATATGCAGAGGTAAAATAATGAAATATTTTCTAGCCAGTTAGGCTAATCTTTTAATTACTTGCAGATATGCATAAGGTGAACGCTCATATGCTTTGAAGATTTTATTTAACATTTTCTAAGCATATAATTATCCAGAATTTCCGTTCATATTCATTTTAAAGTACAGGTGGATATTCTAAAAAAAAAAAAAAAACATCTTGAGTTTATGAGTGTGTGAAAAGGTTATCTCAAGTCACACCTGAGAAGGCCAAAGGCAGTAATTCATTATAAACACCGATAACTTAGTTGAGCAGTTAAAAATGAGAACACTCCCAGAGGCTTGCTTAATTCATTTAAAAAAATGCTCATAGCAATATCGTTTTGACAAAGCATGAGCTGATTCTGAGTGTGTGTGGCACTCCATTCATGGCACATGGTTTCCATTGGTCATTTCTCCAGGTTACAAGCTGGTATCTCACCTGACAGCCAGGACCAATGGTCTTAATTAAGCTGCTTGCCTGAGTGTCTTGGTGGGTGTGTCTTTGACAGGTATTTAAAGAACTAAAATTAGTTTGAAGTTGGAGCTAATGCTACCGATGAAAACTGAAGGATGTGGTCCATTTAGGGTTACCAGTTACCTGCATATCCAAAGGAGGACATCGAAGGTCAAAAAGGAAGACAAAGCCTTATGAAGGTGGACAAAGAAAAGAAGGCATCTCACTCTCGTCACATCAAAAAATTCACAAAACACAGTGTGTTCCAAAGAAAACATACAAGTACCTTGACAAGAAAGCCTTAAATCGAAAGCTACAGTGAAACTATGCAGTACTATATTTCTCAGAAGACGCGACTTTGCACAGCAGCTCGTCATTCCCAGCAACATAGAGTACATGTGGAACTCCATGCATGGCCATGTTGATGTATTATAGGGTCATACTAATTAACGCATGGAACACGCGTTGTGCGGTTGAGCGGCTCGAACCTCAGATTTTCTCTTTACCATTAAAACGCAGAAATGATGGCGTGCAGCTGCAGCCAACAACACGGCCAAGTCAGGGACTGGTGAAAGCGAGAAAGCCGGACATTTTTAATTTTAGGCCAATGCCTGCCGGATGGAGGACACAACGTCAAAAAGGAGGACGTGTTCTCCTTTTGCCAGATGTCTGGTAACCCTGGGTTCATTGGCTCGCCCCTCAGCAATAAGTCAGTTGGCGCTGCCTCCATGCATCGCTCACAATAGCGTTTAGCTTCACAAACACCGCCCCTTTGTTATGCCTCCATGCAGCCTGTCACGCTCACTTTACGGTAACACGCTTCATCACGCGTGCTACGTTCCCACACGACGCTGCTGTCCACTGTTAACCATGAGCGCGTTCGAGGTATGAGCGAAGTTGCCACTTGTGTTTTCGGGACAAAGGGATATAAATCGACTGAGCGGAGCGTGGCACAAAAAGCGAACTTGCTGTTTTGAGCCGATGTGGCAGTTCTAGAAGTTCCTAATCAAACACCCGAGCAGCTTTTATTAAGATAAAGTGAATTTACTGCCTGCAGTTTAATTGAGTTGTTCAGTTGACTTTCCCCTGTAAATATATTTAAATGAACAGCATTAATGAGTTTATTTTACATCTTTCTGTTTAATGTATTAACTGTTTATTGGTGTTGTGATTCACAAACTGTTTTGCATACTCAGCTGCCGATCCATCTTCTCCTACCATTTGATTCTCAAATTGTAAAAATACTCTCAAGGCAAGAGCACATGAAGTGCTATCCTAATGCTGAAAATCTTAGCAGAAGAACATTAATCTCCTGCTCCACTGCAGTGCCTAATTCAAAACATGGCATGGTAACAAATCCAGAGCCACACTGTATGCCCTTCAACCCTGCTGACTGTGCGTTCAGCACTGTAACATTTCCGGGGGCTGTGGATGCGTGGGCAAGACTGGTAGTCTGGATCAGAAGCTGCCATTTGCTCTTTGCATCTGGCATGGGTCAAAACGTGAAGAGGCAGAAACTGTAGAAAGGCTGTGTCATGTCCCGCACCCTTGCTGTAACCCTGTTCACCAGCTCTTGTTCCATCTGACTGGGCTTGTTCACAAGTGTTGGAAGCACAAAAGCAGAAATATGAAATATTTCCATTCAGCAGCCCCTGTCTATTGCTGTGCTTCCCACAGTGGTTCTCTGTGAGGCCCAGTCAACACAGGGAGGCTAACTAACAAGGGCTTGAGGCCCAGCCAGCCCTCCAAAGGTCATGCTCCTGGGGTTTACGACATGCAGTCTGCTCTTCAACACAACTCTGCACTGACAGCTAAGAGGAACAGCTTGTTTTTCCCTTTAAAGTATGCACTGAAAGTCGATCGAGAGCACATGTATATTTTATTTTCGGGGTAAATCTGCACAAATGGGATTTTGGGCTTTTACAAAAGAGGGAACAACCACGTTTGTTAATAACATGCAACTGTTATGCCAACACACACAAATCCCATCAAACTGGTTCACTTTACAATATCAGACTTTCTAATAGCATAAAAATGGCCAAAAGTGCACCCCATGTTGTGAAGTAGAACTCCCACAACTCAGAATCTCCCTAGAGACTGCTGCCTCTAACCCGGTGAGCCTGATACCCAGCGGGACACCGGGATGAGCTCCTCTCTCTCGTATTCCCTTCTGGCTGTAATTGTTAGGGAGCCCACGGTTTCGATTCTCCTTCCTTACACGGCCGCTCCCCTGTCTGATCAGAGACCCCGCTGCGTACTCAGCAGGGAGCTGCCGGCGTGACGCACAGATTCTTGTCCTTTATTCTGCCTGTCTTAGGAGGCCATTTTTGGTGCGGCCCATGAGTACCATGGCACGTTCAGACACAACATGATTAAACGGCCAGCCCACAGGTGCCAGGGAATAATAAACCAGGAAATCCACATTCATGGACGATTCCCTGCATAAATGAGCTATGCTGCAGCCATCGCTGTTTGCTCATGGTTGCAAAATATTCCCATTTCAAAGGCAGAGGCTTGGGATTCTGGAACACATTTAAGAAAATTATCTGTGGTCAGTTAGTATGTAATTATTCATCTAGAAATTTAAGATTTTTTAAAATGTAATCAAACATACTGTATACCATGTAAGCAATTCCCAATGCTATGTATATCCCCTGATGCAGTACTTTTAGTTAAATTATAAAATGTGTGTTCACAATCAGTCAGTGAAATTGGGGGTAAACACCCCTGTTGACATTCATACTTAATTATAAAACAGTGATACAGGTTTTTTTTTCTAAGAGATGCTACTTCTTCAGATGAGCTTCTTGCTCCTCTCCTCTTCATCATATCTTAACATCCCTCCTTCCACTAACACAGCTGGTGCTCCACCTTCCTCTGCTTCCTCAGGATGAAGAGAGGCAGCTGCGCTGCACTCACCCAAGGCAGAGCTGAGGACTGCGTCAGCTCCTGGAGAGAACGCAGGAGACTCATGCATACAGGCATCTCACAGCCCCCCTCGGAAAAAAAAGAGGTTTAGGACTGCGGTCTAGTTGCACTTTGAGATGAATCTTCACATTTAATAAACTGCAGCTGATTCAGGAGCAGTCTCCACGTGGCACATGGCAGTTCAAAGCAAAGGTGTAGCTGGTCCCTTGTGTGCGCTGGAGGAAGCAGCATCTTGTTCACTCTGCTTTTGAAGCTTTTAAAGAAGGAGAGAATTGCATATTCATTCTACACACACTGCATGTGCTCTGCATGGACTGGCTGAGTCTTACTTGGGTACCAGAAGTACAACAGTAGCTAACTTTTTGGTACGTTTGAGGCGTAGCAAGTTCGTCGTGAATTAAGGCATGCGATGTATAAGCGGCAGGTTGTAGAAAACACATGCCTTCTGCATGTTAATGTAAAAAGTGGTAAATGCGTGACGTTCAAAATTGAGAATAAAGCCTCAGACCTACATGCACTTTTGTTTACCAAGTAAAGGTTCCAGTATATTTAACAGTTTTTCTGATGAAACTATCTATAAAATATAAATTTAAGCATTTCAGGAACATTTACTAAGCCTTATCAAATATGTTTATGGCAAGAGAATCTTAATTATGGAAGATTCTATTAAAATGTAAAAACAGCGGTTACGAGGCTAGGTCCTTAACCAAACCTCATCTACTGAAATGTGGGCGAAATGTGCCATGCTCCAAAGTACAGTCATTTCGGAACAAAATCCATAATCTGTGATCTCAGTCTACAGCCCACTTCCTTCCTCTGTGTAATAAACACCCGTTAGTTATGCTCTTAACCCCTCATGCGTGTCTGCTGTGCAGAATATATTCTGCATGAAGTCCTCATTAGTCATTTATCAAATTAAGGCCCGTGCCTAGGCCGACTGCAAGGCAGTACAAGGAAACTAAGCAATTTCCTTTCAAAGCAATTAGATGACCTCAAAAAAAGAAAGCTCATTTATGGCTGTGAATTTTAATCTCTCTCAGTATATGCATGGGCATATACCATACATGCATATGTATAAACTGTTACATGTGCCAGTGTAAGGGCTTTGCATGCAAGCACACAACTTTCAATATTTTATGTGGGCAAGCATTTTTTAGTCTTTTTATATTTACATATTTTTTTTGTGAGTATAAAAGCATATAAAAAGCTATGATAGCAGCTTTAGTGAATTTAAACAATATGCTGTATGTGAACACAAACTGAAGCCAATACGTCCAGAAGGGTGAAACCTCCATTTCATCCCTGACATAGATGGCAGTTTCCAAGCAGTAGGACAGTGAAACAATTGACAACATCCTGTATATTTTACAATTGAGGTTAAAAAAATGAGTCCGTTTCTGAGGGCCAATAAATAGTTCCCCAACTTTCCTGGGTTAATTTTTTTTTTCATTGTTGGGAGTGGATCAGAAAGGAACATACATTTCAGTGGTTTTCCATTTGAAAATATGCAAAGAAACTCGCTTATCTCTGCAAGGTAACCTCTTTATGTCTTGTTACTGATTTTCTCTGCGCACAACTCTCTTTGCGTTCTATCAATCTGTCAAAATGTATTTCACAACACGATGATTGCTTTGCTGTCTATGGTTCAGTTGAAATTTTTGCTTTGAAGGATTAGTGTTGCATAGCCACAGTGCAAATGCAAAGCTGTATGTTTTAAAATTAATTTTATAGAAAAGGTTGCCTAGCAAAGCATAAATGAAACACTTCTGTGTTCTTCACTGATGAGATTTTTTCTTTCTCTCACATCTGTAAACTTTTACAAAAATTTATTAAAAATACTCTAACATGGCAAAAAAATACACGTCTTTTAAATGCCAAAAATATTTACTTAGCAATAAAAAAGCCAAAGACATACAAAACGATGTGGCAGCAATGCTATTAATTTACAAGTTTGGAATCTCCCACTTCATCATATTCCTGACTTAACTGGATCCCACTATCAGCTAAACAATGGGCCAAAATGACAGCACCCAAGAAGTAACATATGACATGGCGGTTTGAGAGCAGGTCATAAAATCAAGTGTGGCTCATACAAAGTTTTTGTATTTTTGCTATAGTAATGAGTAAGACACATCAAAGCCCAGGAAAATATGCACAGATGTTTCCAAGCCAAGCAGGACCAGACATGTGGCTCTGCCAGCAAAGCATTAATAGGTGAGAAAACATTTGGGTAGAGAAACTTTTCTGACAGTGCCTGAAGGCCTCGGGATCGTGTGATCACCCATGAGAGGTTTCTTGCTTTAGTTATCACGTTGGATGAGAATGATTCAACGATCTCATATTCTGTGATAACAGAAATCCGGAGTGGTGTTCTGCAGGACATAGCTTTTAACAAACGTGTTGCCATGCAATGAATCCACTGGCTGTGACTGTGACCAATATAGCTGTAGTTCAACATAGCAACCAAGCAACTGACTAGATGACAAGTCTAAAGTTTTATTTAAACTTTTAAATGTCTCGTTTGCTGTGCAATGACAGTGTGGCTGCATTTAAGTTACAGTTTAATTCATTGTGGTTGTATTAAAGTTTTATTGTAATTCAGTTACTACATGTACATGCCAATGCCACATAACTATAGATGCAACACAATTTTTGTAGCCCGTTGTTTGTCCAGCACAAAGGCATCAAAGTCCTCTTAACAAAACTGGAAGTCGATGATCAAATAGTGACTTCCTGGAGTAAAGCCATCATGGTACCCACTGACAAGCACACAATACTGCCAGATCAGAACATACAGATGAGTGAAAACACTGAAAAACAGTCGTGAAGAGAAACGAGCAACTTTCTCAGAGGTCTTTTGTTGTATTAACTGTGCCTGTTCCAGTTTTCCCCTTTCTTCTCACAAGGTTACTGCTAATCACAATGTCCACAACATCTGCAAATAACATTGTGAAGATCCAAAAAACATGAAGTTAGAGACACTAATAACATGGAAAGCTATGAGTTAATTAAATGGAAGATCAGCGCAATGTGATATTGTTGCATTTGCAATGTAGAGTTTGACTGCTTCGATCCATCGGAAAGTGCTTAAATGTCCCATTAAATCTGTAGTTAGCCTTTAGTCATTGAAACACTGTGATTGCGCACTAAAGAAATCCCTTTGAATAATTTTTTGCCCTAATTTTTAAAAAGTTTATATCTGAACCAGGGGCACTGCTAGAGATGTTGGGATCCGTGAAAGTTTACCCCGTTATGTTTTGTTTCCGTTTTTGCAGCCCCCTGTCACTTACAGGCCGTCACAATTTTACGGGGCCCTTGGAGGTTTTCAGCCCTCTACAACATCCATGATGCAAACATAAAGCGCCGCATTTTTGTTTTGTAAGGGAACTTCCATTATGGCAGTCACGCTCTTTCAGAAAGCATATTTTTAACAATTTTACTACAGGGTAGTTTTAATTTAAATAAGTATATAATATTATTTATTTATTTATTGGTTGGGATGGAGATTGTATGTCCAAAGAGAAAAATGCAGTTTGTCTCAGAGAATGCGATTTAGTAATGTTTAGTAATGATATGTACTGTAGTTTCCCAACAAAAGGTCATTATATGATCTGAGTACAAAACACTCAGAGTACTTCTGTTTGAGATTTGTGGGCTATTAAACTGGAAGCTTTGATGACAGAGTTCAAAGATTTTCAAGTAGTCAAATGCACTCACACACATTAAATGAGAATGCATTATTAATGAAATATCTAGCCAGGTTTCTATTGCTGCCAGTTCATACCACATTTAGGCAGATAAGTGCTTCAAAGATATAAAACGTTGGATAGGTACAATGCAAGGTTGCTATTTCCTGTCCAGTCAACTTTGAAATTAATTTAAACTGCATTGATGTTAAGATTGGATTTTGTAAGAGAAATATATACATGGTGGAATAAAGAGCATCATAAGTGTCAGCTGTCAACTTTAAAGACAACGTCTAGACTGTATAATCTTTGTTACATTGTTTTTAAAGTATTAATGAATGAATATTAAAATACATTTATGTATAATATTACCAATAATTAAAATCACTTGTAAAATCAAATGTATTGCTTTAAGATGCAAAAAATGTCACTTTATCAGGCTACTGCAGTAGAGAGGTGACAGCATTAGTTAGGTTAATAATGTAATTAAATGTGAACCCACAACTGTATCACTATAATCAATAAAAATAAATGTTTTAACTGCTGAGGTTTGTTCTAAAATGTAAACTACAAATAGTGCAATAGGTTACACGTCACACAAAAAAATAATGTTTCTGTTTTTTTTTTTATTCATTAATTGTTAATTTGTATTTATTTTCTGCAGTAACCTATTTTATCTCAGACAAACTGCAGCTGAACATTTTACCAAGTATTTATGTCTAAAATTATTTCTGGTTAAATATCCGTGTTTAAGATTAAATGGCAGGGTAATAATTTATAGGTCCAGTTCACTAAACATTGTTCAATGTGTCTGATTCATTATTACTGACAATTCAAATACGTTTGAATAATTTCTCTGCTGAAGTCTTATTCACAAAATGTTATTAGTCTCTCCTAATTCTCCATAAATAAGGTATGATTATGCATGTTTAGAGCACTTTTAGGGGTCATAACTGCACAGGTATGAATATTTTAATTTCCATCAAAGTGCATGTGACCTTTCCTTCAGTAGAAGGGTGACACTTGCATCTAAAGGTTAACACATAACATATATATATATATATATATATATATATATATCCCTGTGCAATCACATTAGGGCAGAAGGCAGTGGAGTCAGGAAACAGCCTTAAAACTGCATATGTTCTGGCTGCAGGAAACACAACAGGACGTCCACGCATACATGCAGCACACAACACACTCATGTCATATTAACAAGAACATGCTACTGACCATTTGAAGAACCAAAAGTAGAGAAACATATTTTCACTGTAAATAAATTGTTGAATTTCACAGTTTATCACTCGTGTCATCTTGAATAGTCAAAATGCACATTCTGAAAAAATGTATTTGGAAATAATGCTTCATTTTAACATTTTATTACATCACCCACCAAAAAACAGTAAGTCACAATATGTACCTGTCCGTAATACACATTTCAGATCATCGGTTTGCTGCTATATCAAAATCTAAACACCTATAGCAAAATTGTGCATTTACTTCAGACTAAGCCTTTACTAAAATTGATTCAATGACACTATAAGAAATGCTTAAATTTGCCATTTGTATAAACTTACTTTAAGTGTAACTTACTTGACTTTCATACTGACTTTTGCCAGCTGACTGTCATGAGAACTAGCTTTCAAAGCACCTGCTGTTCTCTTGTTATCAACTCCACACCTTCTCAGTGTTACGGCTTTCCTTTCAGATGCCTTCCCTCTCTGTGTGCTTTCAGCAAAGCCCTTTCAGTCAGGTTGTTGTTGGTTCATTGGTTGTGTCACACTTTAGCTAGAGGGTGATTCCAAGGGTTACTTGTGTTGTTCTTTTAGCTGGTTGCTTACGTTATGGTTTTGTTAATAAAACCCTCACCCGCCTCATGTGTGTATTGGTCTTTCATACCTACAAAAGCAGAGCACTGTTGTCAGAATGAGATTTCTGGCCTCTCCTAACACTGATGGTCTGTAAACAACTCCTCAGCTTCTCAATGGTAAAATGAATTTTTCTTTTTAAGTCAACTCATTGGCTGATGTGACTTACCTCCCTGACTTTAGCACTCACTATATCCATGAGTGGAATGTCCTTTGTGATAAAACACTAAGATGGGAATATAGAGAGCATTCTGCAAGTGTCATGCAATGGCATGCAGACTTGGGAGTTGTGCACAAACACTGAGAGAAGACCTAATGTCCACATGTCTGCAGGTGGATATGCTGTATGGGTCTTATGTACAGCGCCTGATCTCACAACTGGTTCAGGTTACTACTTATCCATTTAGATGTTACGGGATCTGGAAATGATCTCAACAAACGGGTCACTCAGTACATTCAAGTGCTAAAAGCAATTTAAACTAACCAATATACTTTGCCACTGGGCTCCTGGGAGGAAATCAGACTAACTGCAAGTCTGTGCGAACGTGGGGAGAACATTCTGAGAGACACGGCCAGTGTCAGACATGTATGCTCAGAGATGAGGCAGCACAAGGAACCTCAAGCAACCATGCTGTATAAAGCGGACATTTTAATAAGACTTCATCTACAAGTGAAGGAATATTGCCTATATTCCACTTCTGCAGACCAATTTTTAATACACAACAATTAACAACAAATGGCACTTAGACAAAATGTTGCATACCTGCACTGACTTGGTACAGCTAACAGTTTAAGTTACCAGTTCAGTACATAGGGATGAAATCCTTCATTGTGCATGTTCATCTGCTTATTGTGATGGATGAGGCTGTGCCAATTATCATTCTGTGCATGATGGAGTGCTCACAATTCCCCTGTTATTACCATCAAATGGCTTTGATTTATGATTACAAAAACATAATGCACTCTGCAGTTGCACATCGTTCAAGATTGTTGACAAAATCCCATTGATAACAAATTGCACAGTCGCAGACAGAGTGGGTCGGGTATTCAGCTGCAAATGAAAAACCCATGGGTGTCTGAAACCACACTCAAGCTCTGTTGACCATTCCTGGAGTATTAGATGCAGGGCATGGAATCATGAAATCCACTGTGTCTAAACATACTTGTCTAATATTTGTGTGTGTGTGTGTGTGTGTGTGTGTGTGTGTGTGTGTGTGTGTGTGTGTGTGTGTGTTTGACTTTTGACTCATTTGTCACGTGCCAAATAATTCTTGGGTCTCAATGCGGAATCCATGCATCATGGGGCACATTTTACATTTTTCCTATTAAAAGTACATAAACAAACAGAAAATAACACAAACAAGGAAGTGAATTGCTCAATAATGGTGGACCCTGTCTAAAGGTTAACAGGTGGTGATTCACTGAGCACAGCACTGTCTCATATCTCCACTAGAGGGCTCCATTTCATATGTATCCCACCTGATGAATAATGCCTATTAATCTGAGGGCCTTATGCATGGACTTCTTCTGTGTGATGGAAATTTCTGCAATTCCCTCATTTTCAATAAGTAACACAACTCTTCCTCACTGGTCTTGGAGCAATCTAGTAAACAAACCATAACACATGCAGAATTAAACAAAGTAGATCCACACAAAGCACAAAGACACCATGAATAGGAATATAGAGTCCATGCATAGCCATGATAATGTAGTGATGTAAAAGTCAGCACTTAAACCACATGCTAATACTATATTTTCAATCCCTTTTTGCCACCCTAATTGGCAGCTAGAGAGGAACAGTGTTATGCTGTAAAAAGTACACCTAAATTAAAAAGAAGAATATAATGTAGCTTCCCACAATTCCACGCTTTATCATGCTGTTGTCAAACATAGGAATAAGAGAAAAGAGGAAAAACTCAGATGGTATACAAACAATATAAATGTTAGTGAGGGTGTTTTCATCATTTATTTATGTATTTATTTTGTGGGGCCAGTGTGTTGGCTGTACAGACCACATGTCCTCACAGGTATAACAGACGGCGTGTCCCCGTGTGAACCCAGACCGGCCACAGAAGTGGTGTCTCTGAACAGGCTGAAGAGTGAGAAAAGTGAAACACGACAGACTGTGTTTCTCCTCAGCGAGCTCAGAGGCGAGTGTGATGAGCGATGCAGAAGGGGAGCTGCGTCAGTGGTGGTCGCTCACTCCGCCCGCCTGCATACACACGTCCGCTGTTTAGCGCCCACTTCCCCTGCATCTACCTGCTATGCGCATATGAGCACATTTCATTTCGAACTTCCACGTGGGCGATGTTGGCTTCATCGTATGCATCAAGAAAATCATTCATAAAACTACATTCCATGCACTAATTCTAAAATTAAAAATATGTAACAGTTATATACAATGAAGACAAAAAAGTGTAGAGAAAAAGGTCACCCAAAACAACTCTGAATACAAAGTCACAGAAATATTGCAAAGAAAACTATCCATCAAAGGGCAATTCATTCAAACAAACAGTGGAAGTCTTTAATGAGTCCCCTGGGTGTCTAAGAGTCACTCCCAGAAAGAAATGTGATCTGATCATGGCTATGAGTGTGTGTGGTTGTGTGTTTTTTGTGTGTGTAACACGGTGGGGGTTTGTATCTGCTACCCTCCTGGTGTCATCATAAGAAAGGAGTGGAAAAAGGTAAGGGTCATTGCTAATTCTGTGTTTCCTCCTGTCTGAGTAACTAAAATGGTATTTCCTAGCAGGATATATATATATATATATATATATATATATATTTTTTACAGCAACTTAATAGGGTTTTTCCAAGATTAGGGTCCCACAAAAATTTAAGAAATGATCATGCCTATTGGTGTTTTGAAAAGGTTTCTTTGTTCTTTTCAAAATTTCATCCTCAGATGCACAAGTTGTTTTATATATGATTATCAGTTTTAACAGCTGAGATTTGATGCTGCTTTAAACTCTTATGTTTCTTTGTTAGTTCCAGACTTCCCTCCATCACAGCTGTCAACATATCACCAGAATAGTTTTCACTGGCAGATTAATCTCCACAATCCTGTTCTCCCAAATGAAAAATAAATACACAAATAAAAGTTACGTGGTGTTTCAGATTATCCTACATTGAGCCAGGAGCTGATGGAGTGCTTTGTGTCTGTAGACCTGAGTGGAGAGTGAGGTCCTCCTACCTAGTGCACTGTGGAGACTGAAAACAGAGGAGCCAATCACAGCACATTCACGCTGCTTCACTCCATCAAGGAGGATATTCAACAAGCAGCTGAAAGTCAGACACCTCGTTCTGGCCAGAAAGTGGATGGCCTGGAAATTACAATTTCAATAATTTCGTCAACATAGCTTTTTAAGCACTGTGTAAATTAAGATTAGATTTGGCTTTCTTTCCCCCAAGGATTTTTTTATGTTGTTCCAATGCGAGTAAAGGAAATACTGTATAACATCAACACATTTCTGATGTCAACAATTTTCTGGTGCATTACCTGAAAAAAAAATAAAAATTCTGCAGACGTGCCAAAACCTTTGGCCACAGTTATAGCACGTGTGTTGCCTTCATAGGTGTGGCTGGGCTGTTTTCCCTCCTGTAGGAGCTCCAAAACAAGAACTTACATTCCAGGAGAAGCCAGATGGCTCCTGCCATTTCTGTCTAAACACATGTTCACAGTTCTCCATTTAAACGTCTGATTGACAGACATATGTGATTCCAAATTCGCACAATATTTGGGTCTAGGGATGCTCTTACATTTCTTAAGAAAAAACTTAAACACACACATAGTGGTTTTACCAGAAAGTAAAAAAAAAAAATGAACCATTGACACAGACCAACACAGACTTCTAGTATTTCCTTGACATTTTTTTGTGGAAGAGGTCAGGGGTCATTTGTTTTAAAACAGAGGTATATAAATAAGTTAGACTCAGGCATCAGGAAAAAGTCAGTAAACCCCTTGTCCTGCAGTAAGTGAACCTATAGGTCACAAGCTTTATTCAGTTAAACAGCTTATTGCAATCCCCCCCCCTCCCCAAATGCCCATGCTGCCTCCCATAGCCACAAACAGGGTAGAAAATCACAGGGTGTGTAGTCTGGTGGGGGCCACTGCACTCATGCCGCAACCCCCTACAGAAGACCACTAGCAGTGGGGCGTGAGATCCAAGAGTGATGCAAGCATGCTGATCAAGCAGAGCAAACAGCTGGAAAATATGGCATCACGCTTAATGTGATGTAAAATAATGACTTTAATGGAGCGGTTACGTCGTGATGTTGGAGCAGATTGGACTTGCCTTGGGCCAGCCTTGGGACTATTGTGGGTTTTGTTGCTGGATCATTAGTGAGATTTTTTTTACCTATTCCATCATTCTCTGCATTAGGGCAAATATTACATTAGTGAGGCATGTTACAAAGAAAAGCAGAAGCACTTCACAGTATCTGTGCAAATAAAGTGAAATTTCTAATGCTTACCTACAACTGGGAACTAAAATTGATGTATGGCACATTCCAACACTCCTACTGCAATATAACTGCTGCTCTGATTAATTCATGTCTCAGAGAAATAAACCTGTAAAAACATTGCTTTCTGAAATAATAATGCCAGAAGTAACAATGCTCAGAGCACTGAGGTTTTTTAAACGTTATATTTAATTATATATAGACTTTCACTCTAACTTCTGCTTTGCTGTTATCTTGGATATGAAAGGAAGTGTGTTCTGGTTTTGATCAACCTAAGCATGTATGAGAAGTACCTGATTAAATCTTAATTAGCTAATATTATGATGAAACTGACATGGATTCTTATCAAATATAGAGTTGTGTAATTAAGCCAAAAAGAACTGCAGCCAAGAGTCTGGCTTTAAACTTTTTAAACGTGCAAGAAAAAAAGAAAACAAGAGAAAAGGCAAATCCTTGGTTTGTACCTTTGTCTTTCATTATCTTAATGAGCCGTGGATTTTAATCCCCTGTCACATTCTCCTGGCGCTAAACCCTTATTAAAGTTTTATGTGCCTGTGCACGTGTACAGTGCACAGAGACTAGCGTGGTGCTCACCTGGTTTGAGAACATGCGAATCGGCTGTATAGGTTTACGTCCCTACATTATCCCGCTCTGGCGCTGTCTTGTTTTGAGTGCACGAAGCCATTTCACTTTCTTGCGAACTAGAAGGTGCCTGAACAGGTGACACGAGAGAAAGGAGTGTGAGGCGTAGGGTGCATCCTCTTGGGACAACTGGAATCCCTATGAAGAGACTGCACTAGCTCAGCCCGAGCCCTTCTTGGAAACTAGGGTACATTTCTGCTCATCTGACAGGATGTAGCCCCCCAGGACTACCTGCTCCACAGTGAACATCATCTTCACATGATTATGAAGCTCCTTACAGCCTTTAAAATGTGTAGGTTATCTGGAGGGGGATTTCAATATAGAGAGGTTGCACACTGTTCTTGTTTTAGTTCCCATGATGCCCAGTGTAAAACTGAATACAGAATTAAGTCTCCTCAGTGCCTGAGTTTAAAGACCTGCGGGATAATGCTTTATTATTCACTCTTTTTTTTAGGTTAGGGGACATGATTTGGACTATCTTTTCTTCAGTCTAAGCATTTAACTGCTGTTCTGAAGCATCAAATTTATTACAAAGAACTGCCATATATAGATAACCTAATGTCCCCAAATGACCAAGCTATCACTGTCATAACCTTTTCATGCAAGTACATTGGGTAAACAAAGAGAAAGCTCTCTTCTCATTGGTTAATAAAATTGAAGGCTTTTCAAGTAAACAAATAAACCTCATTATTACTAAAGTGCAAATTTGCTAGCAGTCTAAGGGGTTTGAGCAAGTGAACTGCAATGTGCAGTGGATGATGCTGCAACGATAGGAATGTAATTCAGTATTTACACTTTGCAGATATACAGCTTAAAATCCTTTCTGTGGGGGTGTGTCCTGCAGCTGCTCTTACAGCTATGTGTAAAAATGTGTTGGTCAGTGGGCATCCAATAGGTTGCTTTGGCGGGCCTGAACTTGTTCACTGCTGGAAATCCATCGACGATTTTCCTGATCGATGCAGTTCATTGCCAGCAAAGTTTAATTAAACAGATCCTCATCTCTTCTCTGCTGCCTGCATGTTAAAGGTATGGCAATATTGACCTGAAGGCCACACAGAGGAGGCAGAATGACGAAATGCAATACGTTATATAGAGCTGTCTTTAAAAGTTTAAAGTGGTACACATTAGACAAAAGGTCCCCATCCTCCCACAACACACAAGAGGGAAAACAACATTGATGTTTCTTTTTTATACCAAGGATGTCAATACTAATTGCCAGGAAACCACTTAAAATGTTTTTTTTTTCTTTCAGTGAAGCCAAACGACCAGACACGTCAAAGTATTTTACTTTGTCTTCAGTTTATACCACTCACTATGGGTTTTCAGATGGCGTGGTTAGCAGTATCACCTCGCACCCCCAGGCCTGGGATTCGATTCCTACCTTGGGTCTGCGTGCGTGGAGTTTGCATGTTCTCCCTGTGCTTGGTGGGTTTTCTCCAAATTTTGTAAACTCTGTAGTAGTAGGAAAAAAGGGGGAAATTGTGGCCAAGTATGTTTATACATACAAGGAATTTGTCCTCTGCATTTAACCCATCCCCCTGTACATGGTGCCCGGGGAGCTAGAGCTGAGTGTCTTGCTTAAAAACACACCTGCCAAGGCTGGGATTTGAACCAGAGACCAGGAGACTTGCACTTCCTAGCTTGATGGTCTACCCATTGAGCCACCAGGCCACTCTAGTAGCAGTGCTAATAGCAGCAGCAGCAGCAGCAGCAGCAGCAGCAGCAGCAGCAGCAGCAGCAGCAGCAGCAGCAGCAGCAGCAGCAGCAG
>JABJVR010026033.1:3722-36512 GCA_025773905.1 Chitala chitala
GTGTAAGCCAGTATAAGTCACAGACACTGTGGAAGATAGACAGTGTGTAAACCAGTATAAGTCACAGACACTGTGGAAGATAGACAGTGTGTATGCTAGTATGACCGAATGTAGTAACGTGTGACCAAATGTAATAACAGGCACAGTGGAAGATAGTGTGTGTCAATATATGCATGTGTGTGTGTGTGTGTGTGTGTGTGTGTGTGCGCACATACGTGAGTGTGTACGTATGAACGTTCTTTACATGTCTCCTCCACTTACACAACTGTCTTAGACAGAACGGCACGTTTGACAAGAGTGTGACGTATTCAAGCAGTATGTTTAACAAAACATACATTTTCCATAATTACCTCGAAAGTCAGATGGGAAAATTTTTTACAGACATTACCCTTTGCTCTGGCATGGGCCTTTCAGCCAGGTGCAGCTGTGTGTGTGGGAGTTGCTCAGTATCCTTTCCACACAGCACACTTCAGCCATCTAAAGTCTGTAATAAAGTCTGTGACTTTCAGTCTATAATGCATTTTAAGAAGCCTCACCGGTTTTGTGACCCATTATTCCCAAAGAAAACGTGTGTAGACTGCACTGCTCGTGTGTGCTTTGCTAGCGATGCCCATCCAAAAGGCGGCGAAAGCTGAGCGGAGTCCCGTGTGTCCTAATCTACAGGATGTAGTGAGAAAGCTGCCCTTTGACCCCTACCTTGGGTAACCTCTCAGGGTCTCCCGGGTGTCTCGGAATGACCTTCTGCAGCCTCTGAAAGCCGTAGTCGATAGTGGGTTCATTCAGCGCTGGCAAGAGGCACAGGAAACAGAGGTTAAGGTCAGCAAATATCACATCGACATGACAATAACGGCACGTCAATCAAAACCATTCCCCGAAGCATACAGTGAGACTTAAACATACAGTTCTTTTGTTAAGTGTTTTTCAGAAATACGACCGTATGAAAACTTGGTCAAAGCTTTTTATTTTCTGAAGTGTCCCACTGGATTGCAGTATAGTGATATACACATAATAGTTGTTATATTTTTCTGCATTTCAGTGGGTGCCCTACTTGCACTCCTCATGTACGCTCCTGGGCTCTTGAAGTTCACTTCTGCCTGTCACACTACCATTACAAAACTGGACTCCAGTGTAAACAGTTTTCATTTGTAAGTCTAATTAAAATTTCTTCCATTAAAACGATTACTGACTAGTATCTTTCTCATTCTACAGCAATAATAGAAAAAACAAAGAAGATTTGTGACAATAGGGAGTAGGAGGTTTTTGTGAGATATGATGGATGGGATGGTAGCAGATAGCACCTCAGTGGCCTGCATATGGACAGCAAAGCTAACCTTTAGCTCCCCCAGACTATGAGGGCTCCCTGACTGCTGCTACCCTTTTGCCACTACAGCCTTGCAAATCAGCCTGCAACACTCTGCTGTCTACTCTGTGCAGAGGGGCATATCGCAGCAGCCAACTGGTGCAGTCGTAAAAAAAACGTCCAGCTAAATGCAATACGAACCACAGCGTGCTTAGGGGTTAGCCGCAAGCCGACCGCATGGTGTGAGAGAGAATGTATTTGAAGGAGTGACGTGTACACTGTAAAGGCTGGAAACTAGAACTGAAATTACTCAGTACAGGGTGGGCTGGCATGAAAGAGAGAGAGGGAGAGAGGGTGAGAGTGACAGAGGGAGAGAGAGAGAGAGAGAGTGAGAGAGAGAGATAGATGCAAAAAGCACATTTTTAAAGTAGGGTTAAGCTGCAAACCAAAAATGACAGTGTTGTGTTCATATGGGTATAGTTAAATGAACACTGGCATTTTTTTCTGTTTTGAATGTAAGTCTACAAACTTTTTTTAAGCAACAGAACACAGTCTGACATCAGGCTTTACTGAACATTGTTCTAATATCTATTTTATCATCTTGTCAAAACAAATGTCAGCTCACAGTGTGATACGTATACCTAAACTGGGTTCAAACTTATTTACAAAAAATTACTTAATCTTTGTTAAAATGTTAAAAATACCATTTTATTAATACAAATTTTATTTCAAATGATATATAAATTATATTATTAATTAATATTATATACAAACAAAGTAAAACAATGTGATGTAACGTTTATATTTGTACATGTGATTTCACCAAAAACTGAAACATACAGTATTTTTGTTTGTCAGTACAAACCTGCATGTTCTGTTAAGGATGTTCGTGTGCATGTGGGTGTGTGTGTGTGTTATGTCACAGAGGTTTTTAATTCTCTGTAAGGCTACACTTCTAAATGCTATACTTTTCTAATTTGACTGATACAGCTATTATTATTTAAGACTAGTAACACAGACTGTATGAAAACGTTCTTCTTATACAACCATGATATAGAAGTCAAAGAATTTTCCACAGTCATACTGGACCAGTTTCAGTTTAACATTCATTAAGTCAATAAGTCAGACTATGGCTGACAGTGTGACCTACCCAGGAAACACAGCTAAATCCTCATATTAACACATTTCTATTAGACACCAATCAAAACTCTGTTTACAGTGTACATAACTGCAAATTCCAAATATCACAGGTCCTCACATTTCAAATTTGTCAGTCTAATGAATGAATGAATGAATGAATGAATGAAATAAATTCACGCATTCGCTCATTCATTTATTCATTTTCCAACCACTTATATTTCACAGGGATCATTCTGCCACACTGATCTCAGTCTCCTGATGAGAAGTATCCAGGCTTACCTTTTCCCCATGCTCACCTGCAGCAACAACACCAAGCTCAGAAGGGACATGTGATCACATTGCATCTACTCTCAACTAACTGCACAGGCTTCAGCAGAGACTGCAGAACTCCTGCTCCCACTTATTGAAGTGGTACTGAAAGGGAAAGCTCTGACTTCTGCTTAATTACCTGAGCTGATAGATGTGCACCATTCGCCATGCACTCTACAGGCACGGGCTACTGGTCTTCTGGTAACTCCTATAAAAATTAAATGACCATTCTCGGTAAAGCCTTAAGCTATATGGCTTTTTGTCCGTCATCTGATATAACAGATGTTTCCAGGTCTATTTCAGTGTATCATAATCCAACCAGAATTAGGGTTCCCTATAGTAACACTGGCTCTGCCGGTGGCAGTGCTGTTTCTTATCTGATGTCTGCTTAGATTTCTCATACCTCAATCCCAGCATTGAACCACTATGTCTGTATTTGTTATTTCAGTGAAAACATCAACAGGTCTAATAATTTCCAGTGAACTGAGTCCAATTTTGCCACAGAGCAACAAAAGCCAATGAATGAATCATGTTCAAAAACAAACACCCAAATTATTCAGTTTTAGATTTCACTCATGCCGTGGAAATAAGGTAGATATAGCCTTATAGTGTATACTACACACAGTAGCAATTCTAGCTACCTAACACCTCCCCATCTGGTCATGAAGTTCTACAGTATAAGGTGATACGGTTGGTGGTATCACATTTTACAGGTGTCCGTGCAATAGCCCTCGCTCATATACTGCAAACTTTCTCCATCATACAGGAAAGGAGATTAGATACACAATTACTTCACTGTAACAGATGCCGGAGTAGATGGTGTACTGGACTGCATTTTTGACATAAAGGTTAGACAGATGTTTTGACTTTGGCTCCAGGAACACATGGTGTGGAGGAGAATGTGAATGAAAAAAACTGTGTAAATACAAATAAAATGGCATTTTAGTGTTAAGTGTGGATTTAAATTATGAGTAAAAAATCATAAACAAAAAGGTAAGAATGAGATTATGTTTAGACATTAAAAAAGCACAACTACCTATTTGTTAAAACCTACATCTACATCCTGCTGCATACTCTGCCCATAGTAAAGAATGCCCTCACTAAACATGTTAGACAACTACATATAAAGGTGTGAAACCCTGAAGACTCACTTCATATGACAGTATTCGCCTGTACTGACATACAACAACTTTTTTGGGGGTAAACATATATTGCTAACAATTATTAAATGATAAAAATATCAAAACATATATATTTTTAAAGATTTTTACAGAAAGCTTACCATGATATTTAAGCAAAACCAGGGTACACTAGGAAATTCTAGGTAATCATGCAAGATACCTTGTGTAATTAGTCAAAGTGTGTGCCCTACATTCATAACACAGTGTACCCATAGCAGACACAATTAAGCCAAATAACAAACGATTGCCTGACATGTTAAAGTGAAGTTGATGAGGCCTCCAATAGCATGACCCAGCCGCAGCCATGGCAACGGTAGCACCTGGGGCTCTAAATGAATGGTCCCCTGGCTTTTCATCACTGAGAAGAAGTGACTGGCTGGATATTCCACTGGTGTTTCTACAGTGTGATGTACAGCACACCAACAAAGTAGTAGGTACACTGTAACTACATTATGGCTGTGGGGAGCTCATAAGCAAAGCATGTTCTCACTGCAATCCACTTAAGGTCAGGCTGTAGTGTAGCCACCAACAAGCTCATAGTGGACACCTTTAGAGTGCGGCGCAGTCACAGAGAGATCCAGTATAAAGTGCAGTGAGTCTGTGCTGGAGCAAAGAGCTTTGGACAGCACATGGAGACACAGAGGCAGACCAAGACGTGCTCAGCTTACCAGGGATCTTAATTATCAAATAAATAAATAAATAAAATAATAATAATAACAACAATACACCCACTCTGCATTTATCAACTACCTTGATAAGTGACCATTTGAAAATACAACGGTTAAAAAATAAAAAAAAATCCAACTAAAGTGTACATTTACAGTCATGTTTCAAGAGATCGTTGTTTGGAAAGACCTTTGAAGTACAATGTGGAAAACGTTAAAAATGTTCCTTTCGTAAAGATAAATCATAATAGAAGCTGAATTTGGAAGTAAACTCATAAGCACAGTCGTGGCCATGCCCAAGCTGCCGGTTGATTTTCAGTTGGGCACCATTTTACTTAATGACCACGGTGGCTGGAAGGGAACTTGCTCAGTAAATGAGGACTGAGCGGAATAATAAAACCAACAGCTATTATATCTCAAAGTACAAAAATGTTTGGAAACAAACTCAAAGAAAATTCTTATTTATCTTGGAAAACGAAGAGGCTACTAACTGAGATGAACTGATTTTACTTTAACAAATCTTTTGTATATTGCTAAGCACTTTGAAGCCAATTAAAACCAACAGTACTTAAAAAAAATACATTCTGAGAGAGTAAATTGGGTAAAACCTTTTTATGAATTTCGCTGATAATTGATATTTGGAGTTAAACTAAGAAAAAGTACAGAGATGATCCAACTTAAAATTGGGGTCTGTTACAACCATGACATAAATCACTGGACATACACTGGACCGTACTTAATATTACTGTACTGTACTACCGAATGCAGATATACACTGTTTTTATGGTACAATACAGTACTGTACATACAACGTCAATAATATGTGACAGAGATGAAGGAAGCTTTAATTAAACTTTATTAGCTTGTGCAATGCACACATGTCCACACAACTGTACTATGGAAATCAGACATTGTTCAGTGTGGACAACCCCTGATTCTATCACATGTCCAATAAGAACATGACTGACACTCCAGAAGAAGGGAAGATGATCCAGGAAACCTTCCTATAATCCTATAATCATCCTTTAATCATGCCATTTGTTTATCAGTAAATATGAGTTGAGTGTTTCCTGACATTTTGGGCTCTTTTAGACTAAGAGACAGTATTATTACAGCAAAGCGTGACACTAAAGCATGATTTCAATTTCCAGATCTTATAATTTTTGCAAAAAGAATTAGTTAAATCAATTTAAAGTTTAATTTAAGGGATCACATATTCTCAGCTGTTAAATATAACAATGAGCTCTGACTGGGGAATATAATATTTAGATACGTGTTAACTGGGGCGTCTGAAAAGTCCCTGCAGTAAAAGATGTCCTTGAATGGAAATGTTCCCATTCCTGTTTAATAATACACAGTCAGTGTATTTAGCCATTAAAGCAGAGCCTTGGAAACTGCACAGATTTCAGTTCATACATAAAATATACTGTGATTCTTGATTTCACGAGATGGCACTTAGAGGAACACACTCCAAAGAGTCCAGGTACATTTTAGACTTTGTTTACATCTCAAACGCAAGTCCGTGAGCTCAGTATACTGAAAACCTGAAAGCGTTTTTAGTTCTAGAACACCGGAAATACCAAGAAACACACATTTTGTTTAAATCTGCGTACATAATTCAACAACAGCAATAGCGTTTTTATTTCTCAATCACGTTATGTCTGTTTACTTTTTAACTTGAACGGCTGTTGTTGCTTTATCGCATTAAAGAGTTTTCAAATGTTGTATATACATAAAAAAACATTTAAACAAATTTCAGGATAAAAATCTCACGGTTTAAAGGAGAGCTCTACAAAGTTGTGCCTTTTATGTTGAACGTCCTGACATTTCGATATCACGCTGAATGGGTCTGCGCGTGACCTTTCAACCGCACTGAATGATATCTGGCTGATTTCAAGATGACAAACGAAAGTTAAACAAATTATATTTCACTGAACAATACTGCTGTCTAATGTTTGTAAAGTGAAAGTGTATTGAGTGTCCTTACAGCAAAGAGGGCCGCTGCATAGTTTTCTTGTCTGGTATAGGTAAAGATGTGATCAAATGACAAAGGACTAGGTTATAATGTTAGTGACCATTGGCAGTAGTGTTGGGGGCATGGAGATGAGCCCTCAGCAACCCGCAACAGCTCGTCACGCCTTCAGCCTACCTGTGTAAATGAAGCGTCCTGGAGCACCTTTGCAGAACTGTTTGGACTTATAGGAGAGAGTGACCTCCACGACCCCCGGAATGTGTCGTGGTGGCGTCTGGACTCGAATGGCATGGGGGGTGATGAGCTGGAACACAACAGCTGAGAAGGTCAGCATCCTCAGGACTTCAGGCACCATGGCACTGAGACAGGCAGACGTCCATTGAAATAAGATCAGAGGCCACAGCACCAGCCTTTTGCAGCATATCGGATATTTACATTTGTTATGTGTGGTTCTTGTGTACGATTTTTTTCATGCACCCAAACTATTCATGATTTCTGATCATTAATTCATCTGGGCTCAAAAGTGCCCCTGGGGGACATACCTGGTATTACAGGGAGTAAGACTGGAAAGACCCTAGATAGGATGCCAGGCAACACAACACTCAAACCCATTACAGGGGCAATGAGCCTAATTAACCACCAGCTTATTATATCTTATCATGAATCCATTCATTTCATTTAACTCACTTTCTAACAACTCAGGTTAGGGTCAGAGAGTGCCTGTGGTCTATTCCAGGCAACACAGCAAACAAAGTGGGGTAAAACCTAGACAGAAAGGCAGCCTGCCACAGGGCTCCCTAAGGCGTTTATCACTATCACTTCACCTGAACGCCCAGAGCTGCATGATTTGGGGATGTGGGTGTAAAACAGAGCACCCAGAGTAAACCCAGACATGTAAAAGAGGGTCACAAACACTCCAAACACACACACACACACACACACACACACACACACACACACAGGGCTACAGGCCGACTCTTAACTACATCAGCTCTCACAGTAATGTATGACACAGAACATTTATAGTAATAAAATTACAACATAGAAGCATAAGGGTAGGACTAACACTGACCCAGAAAACACTTTGCCTTTGTTCACTGTAACAGACTTCACATCTGCCATACATGATCATCTTGATATAATATTTTATTTAAATTTCAAATCCGTCTGAAATTAACAAACCTTGAATTTAAAAAGAAAAAAGATATAATAATAAAAATAATAAAGTATACCCCTCAACCATACCAAAGGTGCAGGTGAAACTAATATACCTTTTAACAATTTCATACATTTTTAATATTCAGATAAATATTTATCTCTTACATATACGTCTACCTGAGTTTTCATAGCTAATGGTAACCAGACGTTATCCTTCAGTGCTATATACACCGTTATTATTATACATGTATTCCCACAAAACTCGTGATTTTCCTCATTTTAGACCGTGCAGTCCATATTTATCAATACATTTGCAAATATGAAAAAAATGTTCGAAATGACACTTATAATTTTAGAAACTAAGTCTGACGCAGTGTGCCCTGTCTGTATTTATTTATATTACTTTGTGTTCACCCAGACTCAACAATGTGCAACAGCACAATAACTCCATGCAGATTGACCTGAGGATGTTGTGAAAGAGGCATAAAGTGGAAAAAACAGGTTCCGTTCAATTATGAAAGAAACTAGCAAAAGGGACAGACTTTCATGTGATCCAGAGACATTAAGCTGTAGGTGGTAGGGCCAAACCAGCGATACTTTGGAAATCTGTAAAATATGGAAACTGATGACAAAAAGTGACTACTAAGAGCTGTAGACTACAGCACATCTAAAACAGTGAGGCAGATTCAATGTGATAATGCCAATTACACCCTACTACACTGCCTGCATTCTGGAGCCCTATGTCAATGCTGACCATCTTCTACATGTATTGAGCTGGTGCCACAGGCTACTTTAACAATGGAAGACTGGGCTTCTGGCTTGTACTGTATCAGGGCTCACCTCACTCCACACGAGCATGGTTCCAAAGACAACCTGCAGCCCGTCAAAGAAGTTGTCCCCGATGATGATGACGGTGGCGCCCCCGGTCGTCCATCCCTCGCTCGGGCTGATGGCCTTGATGCACGGTGTGGCTGCTTCGTACACACGGGCGAGAGGAGCGCACACGTGAGCCGACTTTTATCGCTCGTTTGCACAGAGCAAGGTGCTGCGTTGCTCAGCTCCAGCACCGTTACTGGACAAGAACGACGGTTTTGATCTCGCGGACGTGACAATCCACAGGAAAAGTAACTGGGACTCCACCGGATCTTGATCAAAGCTGCATAACCATCAAAGACGGTGCTAGCACTTTCATTCCGTTGCCGAGCTAATGCATTTATCAAATGCTACTTACTTGTCTGTGATCTTAACTGTGACAGTGTGTTTTCCACACATTAATTTACTACCTTCTGATCATGTTAAGGACAGCACAAGTAATCTAACATGAGCAAAGGTTTTCATGAATACACTCAACGTTTGACAGTGCATCAGCACTACAGAAATATGCATATGATGGAATTTACACCTACCTCTACAGGCAGTCACAAATTTATTTAACCTACCAGTTCCAGGCCTAAAGTGTTAACATTGTTACACTGTGCCTTGTGAGGTCCAATAACACACGCCAAATATATGTGATTTACTTATGTTGTATTGAGACTGAAGGCAACAAATTCAAAAATAATGGCTGTCAATGTGATAATGTTGTAATGGTCATATGATTTGTACCATAATTTCAAAGTGCCATAAATCTAATGCACTCTCAGTGGTTTGAAAAATCAATTCAATTTTTTTAAGATCATCTTTGCTGGCAGGAAACCTTAGAGACGAACAGGCAGATATACAATCCTGTCTAGATTGATTGTTCTTGTCTCGAAACACAAGCTGTTACTTGCCAATTACACATCATGTGACTTGTTTATTGTTCTTGTCCTGGAAGGTGTATAAAAACCAGTCACATTGGTCTTTAATACTGTTATTTTGACTATTAACTAGGTAAGGTGAAAAGGAAAAAGCTAAAAAAAGAAGAGATATGTGGACTGACAAGGAGGTATATGAAGGAATAGATTTTAAAAGTAAAACAAAACACATGCTTATGAAATTGAACAAAAATGCTTTGACAAAAATGAACATATTTGTTAAAAATTACAAGTATATAACAAATGATTCATTCTGATGTACCAATACAAAGTTAATAATAATAATAATAATAAACGTGAGATGTTTTTATAATGATGAATAAGTTGCTTTCCAAACCTGGAAATAAATTCACCATGGCTACCCATTTACTGACAAAAAGAGGATAAAACAGAAAAATATTTAATGAGAGCACAGACGAACGAAGAGGCAATTTTGAATGTAAAACTAAATATAACATCTTGCACTCAAGTTTAAGGACGAATATTCAGTGATTTAAGCTCAGTTAAAGCCAGTACGACAGTGCTAGGTTCAGTAAAATTAAGGGTAT
The DNA here is from genome assembly GCA_025773905.1 of Chitala chitala. Lineage (NCBI taxonomy): Eukaryota > Metazoa > Chordata > Actinopteri > Osteoglossiformes > Notopteridae > Chitala > Chitala chitala. Next base: position 13,792 of record JABJVR010026033.1, read on the forward strand.
AGGACAATGCAGAAAGTGTAGGGGCTCTGTGTTCGATGGTCAGGAGGACACCTACCTTCAGAGGGGTCAAGGCGCCGTGCCCTTCGGCCGTGCTTGGAGTTGTTGTGGACGAACATGTTGTCTGAGACAGCTAGGACGTGACCGTCTACGTTCAGTGTGGTCGACACCACCACCTGGGTAACGGTGGCGGTGAGTTGCAAGCACGGGAGCAGAAGGACATGGCGTTGGTAACTGGCATGGCATCTGAAGACATCAAGCTCAAACAGCCAATGGGGACGCACAAATTTTTCAGCAAGACCCAGTTTGAGGCTGTGAGTGTGAAACCTTCTGAAGGCCTTTAATCTTCACACAAGGCTCCTCTGAACTGGTTATGATGCAACACTCAGTGTCTGTTTGCTAAATGTTTCATTGAGATGTGGAGAAATAAATAGGTTGCCTAAGTGATACAGCTTTGAAAAGTCTGGCCGTTGACTGCATCAACCCACCACTGCTTTGTTAACGTGACGATTCAAGCCATACCTGAAACCTCCGCATGTCCCTGGGGTTCCCTGCATTCTTCAAACAATTTTGATTGCACTTGAGAAAGAACTTCAGGAAGAATCTGCAAAAGGGACAATTCAGTTAGACCTAAAGTAACAGTGTAGAGTATGTTCAGCATTCACAGTTACACCTGTTTTATTACACAGTATTATAATTGTCCTCTTTTACAAGGATTGCACATCATCTGTAAAGAAAAAGAAAAACATTTATTCATTCATTTTCCATACTGCTTATCCTGTTAAGGGAAGCCTGAAGCCCAACCCAGGAGACATAGGGTGCAGGGCAGGGGACACCCAGAGCAGGATGCCAACCCACCACAAGGCATACACACACTATGGGCAATTTTGAGACACCAATCAACCTGACCTACATGTCTTTGGACTGAGCGAGGAACCGGAGCACCCGGAGAAAACCCACCAAGCACAGGGAGAACATGCAAACTCCACATACACAGACCCAAGGTGGGAATCATACCCCATGTCTGGAGGTGGGAGGAGACGGTGCTAACCACTATGCCACTGTACCGCAAAAGAAAAACATGAACATCTTATTTAATCAGAGCAGTATACTGTAGCACTTTCTTCCTGGGACGTGTTACAATGTGCCACATCACTGTCATTAGAGGTGATGTTATCAGCTGAACATAATGTATAACTGTGAAAATGAGATATATGGCAAAATCAGTCAGGCACAAAGTAAGAGTTGCTTTTTGTCTATAAAGAATAAGGGTGGAATAACATGTAGGATGTCAGGAGAAATGAAGGTTCCTTTGGGACAAGAGGGCCATTCAATGAATGGCATTTTTAAATTTTCCGTTTTACTTCATTATTTACAGCTGATCATAAGGGTTGCCCTGAGCTTTCAGTTTAATCTGCGTGCTGGTTTTTTGCAGTCATCTAACAATGCCAACACAAATGACATTAACCACACGATGACCATGCAGGAATTGAGAACAGAAAGCATGTTTCCAGCTGTTTAGCTTTCTTTAAATAGCATGTTGGGTCTAAATAGGAAAAGTCTACCAGTTGCGCCAAATTTCACTGACAACCAGGGAGAGCAGAGAAAAAAAGGTGCTTTGTACCTTTAAAAATATGACCATATGATCATCTGGGCTGAAAAAAGCAGCCATTTCAGTGGTTACTAATTATTGATTGACACTTAATACGGAGAGCAGCAGAGGCTGGTGGTGGTCATTGGGGACCTGGAGCGCTAATGCCCATCCGTGAGATACCGGGCTCCTTGGGACCACAGATATGGATCAATAGAAACTGGATTAGATCGCAGCAGGACACAAGTGAGGGTAACTGGACACGCGTGCTGATTTCAGAGCGCTGCTGTGTTCATTACAAATTAAAATGGACTGCGTGCCAAGAGCAGACAGCAGGGGTGGCAGGGGGGTGGGATGAAACTGCTCAATGGAAGATCTGAACCGTGTGCAAAGTATGCAGAAGGTAGGGCCGCTGTGAGGGACCTAGCGCGGCCTGTCACAAAGAGTGCGAGATACAGCAGTGGGGGGAAATTAAAACAGATCAAAACGTGCTCCCCCAGGGTTCTCTCATTGCGTTTAAGCATGCTCATCTTCCTGCTGTGTATTGAACCGCTACATGCCAGTTCTTGGCTAAATGCATATCAAACGGGGCTTAGGGATATGGAAACCCTCCGAGTGTTTCATGTGCTTGACTGGAAATTCTGAGCTCGGTCAGTTCAATGCCACATATTGACATCAACGCATATTTTGTTCAAAAGATATTTTTGCCTCATCTTCACAAATGAAGATAACTTTATGTTTTACTTTTATCATATCCAAAAGCATGTTCAGTCTTTTTGTATAATGTTAAAGACTTATGACATTAAAAGGTAGCCTAGTAATAACTGACCTATGCACCATTCCAAGAAAGGATTCATTTATATAAGTGGGTGAATGAATTAACTGTGTAGCAGCTCTCATCCTGCCAGTCTTTTTGCATTTTGTTTGACTTTTATTTACCAAAAAAAACTAAAATTTTTTCTCAGTGAATATAACATAACCTGCTTTAGATGAACAAGCAAAACTTAATAATGGGTGACCTGGTGGTTCAATGGGTAGGACGTCAAGCTGGGATGCAGGAGTCTCCTGGTTCAAATCCCACCCCAACTGCCAGCTGTGTCCTTGAGCAAGACACCCTGCACTAGCTCATTGTAATATGTATTTGAAATGTTGTAAGGTGCTTTGGATAGAAGCATCTGCTAATTAATTTGATAACACTTTTCACTGGAATGGGGTAAGCCTGCCCAAAGTCAAACCCAGGTTCTCATGCTCTGCTTAGAGCTACCAGATAAGAGGATTAGCCTGCTGAGCTAAAGACTGGAGTCCCTCACTTGGGGAACTACTCAGACTCTTGTCCTGACATATCAAGGGATTCATGCATTGCAATTTACACTCCTTTACATCCCCTCCCTCTAAATACCCGCAGCAGCCAGGTCTTATCTGAGTCACGACACCAGTGTAACAGAAATGAATCTGGGACCTCACAGCCTGCAGAGAACTTCTAAACAAGAGGATTTTCCTGCTGAGCTAAGTACCCAAACCTCTTGCTCAGTGGACTAACCAGACACTTGTCCTAACAACTGGGGGATTTCTACCACCGTGGTTCACCCTCTGCTACATCACTATGTGAAATGGCAGACTATGGAAATTGTCTTATTTAAAAGATTTCTGCATTCCAACAAAAGATGCTCCTCATCATTATTTTTCTTAAGAAAATATCACAGCTTAATACAGAGTTCAACTCTCTTCCACTGTTAAAATGAAGATTATGGTGTATGCTATGAAAGGGCCTGGTTAACCACCACCAAACACACACACACAAACACACAATATTGACAGTACAGATTCACCACTTCAACAGAACAGCTTGTATTTAGGACAGAAATATTTTTAGGATATAAGGCACGCGTTTCTGTACATAAGAATTCATGAGAGACAGAAACGAGGCTGTTTAAAATCTGATTGAAGTCACAAATCAGGAAGATAAAATAATAAAGTATATAAGCAAAAGCAAGTAACTTTCTATTTACAGTCCAGCCCATCATGACACAAAAATAAGCCAGATATTTAGTCAGCCTTGACCTGTGAAAGTGTCTGGTCTACACTTTCTCATACATGTACATCTCCTCATTTTACAACAAATGACACTGTTTCAGAAGTTTTGATGGGACATCTCAGGAGCTGTTACAAATTAGCCTCACGACTCGAATTAGACAGGCACACAGGCACATACTAACAGCTTATATCCAGTAAAATCTATTTACCCATGAATGTTAAACATATGACTTTAATGATTCTAGAATCTTTAACCATTTCGATTTTTTTGTGACAGAAAAAGTGAAGACCCCAAATTTATTTGAATTAAATTATCAATGTTAAAGACAATATGAAGACATCCTGGGTTTTATGAGATCTTGCGCTCATGAAACTTTAAAAAATATAGGCAAATGTCAGATAGGCACTGTCTACTGTTGCTCTTGCTACAAAATAACTGTGTTCAGTTGTGAAATGTTTCTTTACAGAATGCCACCCAGAGATCAAACAGTCAGTACAACTGCATTTGCTCATTCTGATCATACGAAGCCTTGCAAACACTGAAAAGTCTACTTAGCAATGTGTAATATCTTCTAATATTATTCCAGATCTGTCACACTTAGAAACAAGGAAAAACCAACCAACACAGGACTTAAAAGCATTGCTGCACAACACAGGTATTGTTTAGTCAAATAGACAACCAAGTCCACATCATAGAAAAATAGAGGGGGCATACATTATTCAGTAGGCATAATTGTATAACAAGTGTTTTATGTATGCTTTATTTCCTATGTTGTGGAAGTAAAAAAATAGGTTATACTGTTTTATGTTTCATCATCAGTGATGAACACAGTTGAAACCCTGTTTAACTGTATGTCTTTTATATGAATATATTTCCACATATGCCTGAGAATATTTTTAATAAGTTGGACATGTTACATTGATTAAAGGAGAAGACAATATATTCACCCATAGGTGAATCTTTCCAATGGATCTCCTGCCCAACAAGTCTATCCACCCACAGTTCTCCTTCCCAAAAAGTCAATCCACCCATGGATCTCCTGCCCAACAAGTCAATCCACCCATGGATCTCCTGCCCAACAAGTCAATCCACCCATGGATCTCCTGCCCAACAAGTCTATCCACCCACAGTTCTCTTGCCCAAAAAGTCAATCCACCCACAGGTCTCCTGTTCAACAAGTCAATCCACCCATGGGTCTCCTGTCCAACATATGTATCCACCCACGGGTCTCCTGTCCAACATGTGTATCCACCCATGGGTCAACTGTCGAACATGTTTATCCCTTGGAAACTTCCTAAGGGTCATCATTCCAGTATGTTAGTTTGCCGCATAGCTTTACCTGTAGTACATCGTTGTGCGTCATGTCTGTTCTCAGCAAGACTGACATGCAGATCAGCTTTCCAATGTGTCTGTTCACAGTCCAGGGAGCGTCCTCATTATTACAAAGTCGTGACATTTTCTGCTCATCCACTGTTGAGCCCACAGCATGGACAAAGACTCAAATGCAGACACTCGTTCAACAAGGATTCTGCCTCATAGCATTATGTGGCATCAATAATTAATGCACAAAGATGGCAAATACGGGACTATGTGCAATCAAACTAAATATGTAATGAGTAAAAGATGAATGTGTTCTTATTTTTTTCAGGCACTGTCCCCCACCCCCCCAACCACATTCTTTCTTCAACTCCACAATGGGAAAAGTGCCCCCTATTCCCTACACTTTTAAAACCCCCTCACCACACCCCTTTAATGTCTGGCATGCCACACTGGGACTTGTATGCCCTATAATCCAGACACCACCATCCACCTTAAAAGTGGACCCTCTGGGGAGGGATGAAGTGAGTCAACCTATTCCCCCAATCCTCCCACTCAGGATTGCTTATTAAGAAAAGACCCTGAGCATTCCTTTTACACTGCCCAGAGACACTACTGCAAGTACACTTAGCTTGTGCTCCGTTGCTTGAAAAAGACAGTGCTGCTCGTGGTGCTGTACATTTTTACTTCTTTGGTCGTGCTACAAGGAGAAATTCTATGCTGAACTTAAATGCACTTAAACTGAGTCAGTGCTTTAGTAAATGCAATACCCTCTAGCGCAATACTGTGTTTCACTTTCAAAATAGTGAGCAAACAACAGAGGCATCCCACATTGAATGATGTGAAAGAATTCTGCAGATGTAAGAGTCAGCAGTTATAACAAAGAAAAAGAAGTAATGGAATTTTGGGTTTGAATGGAGCTCCAAATATTTTCCAAATTTTTAAATAGCATTGGAAAATTCTCATGGTAATAGCATTATTTTTATACAAGTTTTGTTTAGTTTTATCTATGGTCCAAAGACCTGTACAGATAAAGGTAGCGTGTGTGTGTGTGTGTGTGTGTGTGTGTGTGTGTGTGCGCAAGTCTCCTGAAATAGACTGACATCTTATCCGTTATCTCTGTCCTATGTTTTATTTTTTTGTGCTCTTTATCCGACCAGGCACAAACTCCCAGACCTGACAAACACAAAAGCAGTTTACACAGTTATGACCACAGAGCCCACAAGGACTCTGTGATGCTCGTGTGCTAAAGTCTCCTGTCTGAAGGGCTGGAACACGTGGCTGTCTTTCCCTCAGGCACTTCAACACAGCAAACAGAGCAGACTCCTTATCCATGTTCACATGTAACTGATTTCAGCATGTAACTGTTTCCATTCAGTGTCACCTGATATTTCCAGGATCTACTTCAACCCCTCATATTGCTGTCATTTATCCCGAAGGTCTACCCAAGTCACTATCATCATTGTGCATCAGATATGTATTTAGTGTCAAACCAGGCACTTAAGCAACATTTTAATGAAAAGTTTGTTATTTGTAAAACAGTAATATTTTACTCAATAAAAAATAACTCTAAAGTTAATGTTACTAGAACAAACAACACTCAGCAAACACTAAACACAAACAGTTTTATTTTTCCCACACAGGACCCAAAGTTTCTTTAAAAAACCAAACATAAGAGGATGAAGTTATGACAAGCAATAACTACAAGTAGTAGCCTATTTTCTTGATGCATAAAGGAAAAAAAAAAGTTGAAACTAAAACCCTCTCTGTTCCACCACACACTTTGCTGGAAAAACCGGCGCATTTAAAAGACTTACAATCCAATCTTGTTAACTGCAGAACAATTTTACTTAATAAAAATCATTGGAAAGTATTTGGTGAATTACATCTGGAACCTATTCTGTCTGTAGGTGAACCCTAGTGCGACGCTAAGTGATGCAGACAGATTTCATAAAAGGTAACCCGGACTCTGTGCTATCAGATTACTGTGTCTTTGTCCCCAGCTGCCTGACACCTCCCCGGTGACATTAACAACGTGTGCGCTCGTCTCAGCCACTAACATTGGTTCGTGATGGAGCGCACTAACGGCAGAATGAACGTGTAACCTAAGGTGACCTAACGCGGAAGGCGTGACTAAGAGAACAGCGTGCTGTCAAATCTGTCAGCTGTATGCGCGCACACTGCGTGTGTTGTGATAATTGAAACCAGGTTGCATTCAGTGTCTGGTAAAAGCTACAAGTATGCCTTTCACATCAAAACTTAAAGATAGACATATGGGGTTATTTTATGTTCAGCAAAAATGAGGCCCAGTCAACTGGAGATACATAGAATTAAATGTAAATCATGAAGTTCTAGAAACTACCCCAAGGAGTCATGTGTTTGCATGCACATCCACATTGCAGTGGGAGCTGTTAGCGTTCTGTCATTCTAGTGTCGTGTTTTTCGCATTTCTAAGATGGTGAGCAACTACCTTGGTTAGCAGAACAAAATGACTGTATTTATTCTTATGGAAAACGTTAGAGTGATCAAAGCTTCCCAGCATACCTGAAAACTTTTTATGCCAGAACGGATGTTGTCAGGATACTGTGTTCAGAAGGAGGCACTGAGAGGACAAGAACATGCCAAAAAAGTTGCACTAGGAACTAAACTGGCAGATCCACACTGCCTCCTGAGCCCAGCTCTCCCAGACAATGACACATCCAGGAATGTGTGTGAGATGTTCAAGAGGATGTCCTTCAACACTATAAAGTAACACCTGTCATATGAACCTACCAGTGGAATATTATAGGTCGGTGTGTTTTTTTTTAGCACTTTCCATATTCCAGCAGAGATAAATATCCATAACACAGTGCTCATTCTTAGCATCCCATTCCTCTATACACAAGAAGAAGCCAAACATGTAAAGAGGTAGCTTCTGCTACCATCCTGATTAAAAAGGTAAATGTTGTCAGAGTGGCTTTATTGTAAAGCATTTCAATATGGTCACGAAAATACCAATACATGGACACACTCACACACTGGACACACTTCTGTTCATGTAAATATGCAAATAGCTTCACATTTTCATTGTCTGTACACAGCAAAAAAAAAAAAAACAAACAAAAAAAAAACAGGTTGAATGTGTATTTATAAAAATAATCAGTGTTAAACTAACATATCCACTTTTACTGTGTAATACTATTGGTATAAAACATAATATACAGTATATATAAATGTCCTTTCTTTAACTGAGACCAACAAAGTGTATTGTGATCAAACATCTCACAAGGGACCAAAAACCATTAAATGTTCAGAATCCATATTGCAATAAAGATGTTTTTTTCTGTTTATGATAATTTATTACTTTTTAATCTCTCTGTCCTCCCACATGAGGGTGTTTCCATTAAAGTTATATGAAGATTTTAAGATGGTGAACAGATCTGGGGAATAAAGTTCTGTACTTATAATACGGAGTATTAAATATTCCCATTCTGGTGGAAGTAACATACACTTTTACAGCACCATGAACAAAAGAAAGGCTCTACTAAAGAATCTTTGGGATTCGCTGGTGAGAGAGTAGAGGGGGTTTCCCTTCTGAGTCGTCAGTCTGGAGTGACAGCTGTCCCACCAGTGCAAAATGGGAGGAAGCTGAAAGACAAACCTCTGGAGATAGTCTCATTTCTTGGAGAACCTGGAGGGTGACTGCCCAAAAACTGATCTGACAAAGCTTCATAGAAGGGCTGGCTATAAAACAATCCTGTCAGTCGCCACAGCAAGAGAGAAATTGTCCTCTCAGATTTAAATAGTCCCTGTAATAGGCTGCCATCTATCATGTCTCCTGTCCAGTTATTCCTAGATGCATACATTAGCCCTTGGCCCAAATAGGAATGTCACTAGATTAAACATTCAATTTGTTAACCGCGGGGCTAGAAGTTCTGCTTTTTGACAGGGCTTACAAACAAGCCCAAACTGGTCTATTTGTTCACAATCCTGCCAGTTTCTTAGAGCATCCAGGGCTTCTCTGACATAGAATAAGCTGAGGGAGGTGGAATCCCTATTCTCAGTCATAAAGATCCAAGGGGTATTCAGTATGGGCCCTACATAGCTGAAATTAAGGTTAATCTGAAAACTGTTATACTCTACTGTTGAAATGATTTATCACCTAATACTACGGTTTTTTGAATTCACAATAAATAGTATAATTGTAGGTGCTTAATAAAGTGCAGCCACTCCCATCGCGCAGAAGTGCATCTGAGTCTGCTGTACAAACTGTTAACTGATTCCTTCACCTCCTACGTCATGTGCTGCCATCTTAGTTAGCTCAAGATCCGCTTTAGACCTCCAGAGCAAGATTTGACAAGCGCTAGCAAAGTCACTGTAGGCAGAAGACTGACAGCTCTTTTGTAACTCAAACAGTCAAACAGAAAGCGCAACGCATGTTCTTCTTGTGCGGCTTCTCCTGTTAGCGTCAGAAAAACGGCGTCATTGTTCTAGCCGGACCGCACGACACATCGGCTCAATACACGTACATAACATGTCAAACCAACTGCAACTGCTGTCCCGCCTCTTCATTCACCTCTCTCTGCCCGTGCAGAACACACCAGTTCCTACACAGGTACGCTGATGTCCACTCAAAACAACTCAATCAGTGACAGTAAACACAAATTAGTAAACTTGAAAAGATATCAATCAAAAATCTGAGATGAAAACACAAGTCATCGACGACATGTGTAATATTGGCATAATACTACTTCACTCAGGAAATGGCACCACTACTGGGGAGCTGTGATTAATGCACTAGTTACAAAATAACCATCAGGAAAATTGTTATTTTTCAATATAAAAATGGTAGCAAGTTCCACAAATATAATGTATTGTGGGATGCATGTAATAAAGTATGAAGGAGAAATGGACGTTTTGCTTTAGTGAATAGAAACCAAACAGCTCTCTGATGTGAGTGACGTGTTTGGGGTATAGTGCCCTGGCTTTACTTTGGAGGCTCATGACAGAGGAACAGTCAGAGACAGAAGACAACACCTGAAGAAATGAAAAGGGAACATATATGCAGTCTATTTACTGGCACCAGCATGACAGAAGTTACCACTTTCAATTTCAGGTGATTTTGTTAATATGAAATGCATAAAGAATAAAGATGTTTGCAACCTGAACTACAGAAGTTGACAATTTTGCATTGAATTATCATGCTGGAGCTTCCAGAAGCAGTTGCTAAAACAACAAATATTGTGGAGCAGACCACCCTGTTTGTTGTAACCTGTGTGCTAAAGGCACGTTCAGTCTTAGCTCGTTAACACGCACTTCACACGCCTCGTCATCTGAGATGCTCCGTCTGCTCGTGCCTCTGTGAGGACAGAGCTCAAGAACATCACAGCCTTGGGAAAAAAAAATCACCAGTTTTAACTCTTAATAGCTGTCACTAAAGATAACTTTTCAATAGTATGGCCTGAAATTGTCAGTCATTAATGTGCCAGTAAATGTAAAAAAAAAGAAAAAAAAAACAAAATGAGGGCACTTCCTAAATTCAAATGTGTTCAGAATCTGTGAGTACCCTGTAGATTTGAGGAACACATTATATGGGGGTGTATCTAAGGCAGACATTACGGTGCTATTATTGAATCTTATTAATGCAAGTCTTTATTCTCAATCTTGTCACCCAACGGTGGCAATTCCCACCATCTTCCTGCAGGTGTATTTATACATATCTAACTGTAACTAGTATCAGATTTGAAACCTAAATGTCTTTTGTATTAAAATGTGCCTTAACGTATATACAGCACACAATGAACAGCTTTTTGAAAACTCTCCAAATACACAAGTGTTACTTCACACCGATGTCCGAAATGATTCTGCAATCGTAGCACCCTGTATGTGCATTGTCACATCATCTGTAATCATTGATGAACTTATTTAAAAAGTCAATTAAAACAGTGTATCTGTATCTGCGGATTCTTAAAAAATACCACCTAACATTATATCTCTAAACTGAATAAAATGTAGAACTCAAAGCTATGGCTGAAGATAAGACGTCTTCCCATCACCACGGGGTAAGAGAATCATTTGACAGTGCTGTCAAATTTCATTTAAAAGTGCGAGGAACATGTTAGAAACTAGTGAGCCCGATGTGCTTTTGTAAAAGAGGACAGCATTTATGAATATTCATGAACATGAGAACACTAAGGTATGATTGGCTGCGTAGAATCTGTGGAAATAGAAGGTGTTATTCCAGAGAGGCAGCTTGCCTTGGGAAGGAGCTTGCCAAGGAGAAACCCTTGGAGAGGTCTGCAGGTGTGCGAATGCAAACGCAAACACACAGACACAAACACAAAACTGTACTTGAATGTGCATGTATGGAAATGTATGTAGACATAAATTTGCAAAACCAGCTTTTGTTGTTACAAGGTAAGTTAACAATGTACACAGATCATACCTGTCTATCTAAATGTATGCTAGGTCAAAAACAAGTTTCAAATGCTCTAAAACCTGGATACTTTATGACTTCTGCTGGGTAAACTAATAATAATAATAATAATAATAATAATAATTAACATGTAAAATTAGAAACTGAAATCAAAAGACATTTTAAAACATAGATTAGCCCAATAATGTTTGGCGTCTGCCTTTCTTTGCTGGACTCTACCTCAGTGGAGTATAACCAATTTTCGATTGGCTGAGAGAATGTGACCTCACACCCTTCCCAGCCATTCCTTGCACACCTGTATGACAGACTGGCCATGCTTTCCTCTGTTTATCTCCCCACATGTTAGGCATGTAAAGTTCTCGTCTGTATTGACATTGTGCTTCTTAACTCATCACCCTATGTGTGGCACAGTGACACAGCTGATCTATATGTGACCCACCACACAAGATTGTACTATAAAAGCACAGAGGCTGCATTCACAAAGGAGCTAAAATTCTCCAGCTAATCTATCAGTCCTTACTGGTTTTGACATCGCAACATCTATGAACAGATAAAGACACCATAGGTGGTGTGAAGCACTTTGGGTACACAGTCTAAGTTTGTCCTCTCCTTTTGTCTGCTCTTGGTTCTTGTTGGGTAATTCTTAAAGTTATATTGTTTGTGCACCACTTAAACCAGATTTCAAATGTGGTTGACAAGCTACAGTCTTATTATTTTTTTACCTAATCACCTATTAATGTACAAAAAAGAGCTAAATTTGAATAAAATTAAGTGAAATGTACTAAGGTTTTGTGTTTTTATCAAAACTGCACATTTTGTGAACGTTAGACATTGTTACAGTATCCTGGCCTAAATAGTGTTGGCTGAAAGAGAGATAACTAGGTCAGACTCTTGGTGTAGACTCGCGGGTCATTACTGGTACAAACACGGACCAGACTCCGAGAACCACTGTTTATATCATAACCAACTGAAATTACACACACACACACACACACACGCACATAAAATTATGCTAATTAGACACAGTGCGCTTAAGTAGTCCATCTTAAAGGAAGTTAGTTAAACACTTCTGACATCATAATTTCATCATTGTGAAAATTCTTCATTTATCAGATGAAGAAAGTGAGAAGGGTGGATATAGTTCAGCATGATGATAGTCGTGTTTCATTTCTACTTCAGTGTTAAATGGCAGCGTTTGAATTTTGGTTGCATTTGTCAATGTTTTAAAAATGATTATTAAATTATTGCTGGGATGGTATTATTCAGGAAGTGCGATAGGACTCCCAGCAGCTCATCCATGTTTAGAACCCAGTTCATCTCAGGTTCAAATACTAACCTGGGAAAAGACTGGACCTAAAATAAATAAACCCAGAAAAAGCCTATTTTTCAGCTCCACAAATTTACTGTGCCGTCAAACGTGAATGTTTTTCATTAATTATGGCACGGAAATTCTAATTTCAGAATTCTACACAAACAGAAGGCATTCAGTAATATTTCAGGAAATTAGCATATTAAATGAAGCCATAGAACTTTATGCATGCTAATGTAGGGTCACTGTCTTCAGCTCAAAAACCATACAGATGGCAACTGGCTGTGGTTAACAAGAAAGATTAATTTCACAGATAAATATGGGCTTGTTGAGGTCTGCAGGGTTGCTGTTGGTCTTAGTTCATAGGCATTCCCTGCCTGTAAAGGTCTGCTGCAGTGATGCTGGGTACAAGTGGACATGGAAAGTTACCCCAGGATTCAACTCTGCCTTCTGCCTCATTCATGATCATTTCCTGTTGGATGCTCACTGCTAAAAGACAAAGCAATTAATCCACCCCCTCACAACAACAGCGCAATAAGAGCCACACAAGTCTTGTGTCATGTCCAAACTACATTTCTGAAGAAGTTTTTTCCTCACTTGTTACCTTTATAAGATATTCCATCATACCATGAATGACCACATGCCAGACTAAGCTGACAAATCTGGTGATGATTTCAGTACAGGAAAAATCATTTTACTATGAATTCAGAAGCGTTGCCTGTTCCCCACATGACCCCAGTGTCGGACCATGTGCTGTTCAGCTTCACACATTCCTAACATGCTCTGTGGAGTAGGGCACCCTGAACCTGGAAATTCAACATCGATCAAAGTGAGGGAAGTCACCCTGGACCAGGATGTCGGCAGCAACATAAATGCATTTGAACAAAAATAGTCCGTGCCTGTCGCCGTGTTTGTTAATCGCTCTGCTGGGACTCAGCAGAATGGATCGACGTGTATCGTAGAGGGATGTACCTGGTCTGACTATATCTGTCTGATGAAAAAAAAAATAAATAAATGAGAATATAAACATTATAAAAATAAAGCATTCAAGGGCATGGGGGGTGGCTGGGAATGAAGGAGAGAATACACTGTAATGGAGGAGTAAGCTTCATCTATTCAGGTAACTCATTGTTTGACTTGCAGTCACATTTACACTCGGTCAAGGTTTAAAAAAGGACAATGAGTATGCAAGGGACAGGAAGGGCGCACAGAAGGTAATATGCACGCTTTAATGAACAAAACCTTTCTGCCTTTCAGCTTTTAATTAGAAGTCCACTCAACGGACACCTATCCCTAAACAAAAGGCTACTTTGTCTCATTCCTTTGATTCTACAAAGGGAAAAAATATCCCATTCTGTTAAGTTCAGTTTGAAAAAATTCCTTGTTCTGTGATACGTAAGATAAATTCATACACGATAAACATGAAGAATGGCCAAAGACAAAGGGCCCCCGTTTCCATATGGCCATCTATATAAGTTGACATCATAGTGCCCCAAGTGTGACTTAAAACTACAGCTTCCAGTGACTCACTTTCATTGACATGTACAGCTTAGCACACCTTGTCAACTGTAGATAGCCTTGCAATACTGCATTGTGATGTTTATGTGATTCTAAGTGATTTTAAGTCTTGGTATTACAACAGAACCTGATGGTATATTTCAATTTAAATGCAACACAATGTTGAATGTGTTAAGGGTCGTAATCAGGGCTAACCTCTTACTTAAAGCTGTTTAACCAGAAAAAGGTGAGGCAAAGCAAGCATGTTGCCCTGTGGCAAAGGCTGGGCAGACACATCTCTTGCTTGTGCCAGTTTATCAATGTGCATTAGCACTTGTTTCACATAGTAGAAACACCTCTCTTTGGCAAACTTTACTAAGAAGCTTAAAAAAGGTAATGCACCTAACATCATTATCCGAGTGGTGAAACTGCATAAGTGTACATAATCTTGTTTATATGGTTGCATAGATTCACCAACTGAAACTGGAACCCGTAACCTTCTCACCAGAGGTACAGCTCTTGAACCCCTGAGATTCCTAAGAGAAGCCGTTAACTCTCCTGTTGTTTGTTCTCAACTCTATAATAAAATGGACATAGACACATATCATATATACACATATACATATAGCATTCACATAACTTAGTAAATAAAGGGGATATTTCTACAGGGGAAATTTGATGACAGGAGAATGCCCACTTTGATTAAATTGTTGTTTCCACTGCAAAGCAGTGCATTAAATAATGCTACCATGAAAATATTATAGTGACGTTATTATCCTGATTTGATGAATTACTAAAACTAAGATTACTAAAATGTACAAAAACAAACATGGATAGATTTTATTTTTGCTTTTTCCATTCCTCTGTTGCTGTTTTAAACAATTGCAGACCCAAATTCTATTCTATTCTATTCTATTCTATTCTATTCTATTCCTTCACTTGGTCCTGATATCCTTTTTGTATATGTAGGATGACATAGGAGCCACCTATGTACAAAGATACAATTGGGTTTTGGGTATGGACATACATTAATCCTTTGGGCCCCTAATTAAAAAGGCCTGTCATTACAGAGGAGCCATTGATATAAGAAAAGCTGTTTACAACAGACACAGAGCATGCATTTTGTGGTTGTTAATGACTTGAGGACCCCTGGCCTTAATTGCCTTGCTTGCAGAGAGTCCTTTCACCTGTGCGTAACCACACCACAAATTCAAGGCTGCAAACTCAAGGCAACACTCGAAAGCCAATGCATCCTCCATCCCCTGAAGGGTGCTAACGAGTCTTGAGCACACAAGAAGTGGCACTGAGGGAGGTAAGCGGCAGATGGCAGATGACATGTGGGGAGCAACAGCTGGCAGAGCGAGAGAGACAGTAGAAGGGCACTCTGTGCCACCGATGACGCAGTCTGCTGGGCCAATCAGACGTCACCGCCCCCAGACCTCTCATTACAACAAGACCAAGCAAAGGTCGAGTTGTGGCATGGGTGCAAACTGATTAGAGAATTCCGACATTCATGATGCCTTTTTGCAACATCACTGACTTAACACAGCGAGTCAGTGTTCAGAAAAAATGGCTACATCACACTAAGAACTGTCTAGAGAAAATGCTTGACATATAAAAATCCATTCCCACAAAGTAATGTACCTCTTGACAATGAGGATTTGAATAGTCTCTATGTGTGTCTTGGGGTTAAAGACACAGAACATTACATAGACCTTTCACACAGACCACCAGTCCATAAATGTAAACTTTCATCCATCCGGAATGCACCAACATTAACAATTCATGCATGGAAACAGGGCTCACTCATCCAGTCTCATCTTAGTGCATTTCCTGCAACATTTTAGGAAAGTCATTTAGTTCTCCATGTAGGACGGATAAAAAATATAAGTTAGACTGGTAAAGGCATAGGATAAGGTTTAGACTGATAGTGAAAGGGCATAAGGTTTCAAGTAATATATATAAATTAAGCTGGTAAGGACACAAGGTTTAGATAGAAGCTAGACTGATAAACATAAAAGGTTTAGATTAACAGATGTAAGTCAAGTGACAATAATAGTCTCTCTCTCTCTCTCTCTCTCTCTCTCCCTCTCCCTCTCCCTCCCACCAAGGCCCTGCCAGGCCTGTGTGTGGTGTGGAGCAGCTGGACTGGTGCCAACGCCTCCAGCAGACACTGTCCTCTCACACCAGCAGCATCGCTTCCTGCCAACCGCAGCCCGTCAGCTGCACTTACCGCCAAAAGGTGCGTCATTATTTTTTTTAATTGCAGTTAGTAATGCTTGTTTTCACCTTGCAGTATAAGCACTATTTCGGTTGTTTGCCAGGTAGTTTTATTTATTGATTTCAACAAAAAGTCATTAAACCACCTAAAATAGGATCACATTACACAAATACGCACGATTAGAAAATCAAACAAAGATATGTATTCAGCACAGCATTGTTATTAATCAAGTACAAGTGCAGAAAAACATACTGGGGCATTTGGGGAAGGAATGTGATGTTCTGGTTAATAAACTACAGTGATGTACAGACTACAGCAAGTGTGAGCATCTACATGAGAGCCCATACTACGTTTCAGCCTTTTTGTTGCAGGAAATATTCAGTCATATGATGGCACCAGACAAAGAAATTAATCATCGCATATGATAACTTTTACTAAAACTTAAAGTATTTGTGGTTTTTCGAGCCGCATGTCAGGAGCCAAAAGGTTTCCGTGTATTCCGAGAATACTGTTTAAATCTCTTTGTAATTTTCATGTTGACAGTATTGTTTTTGCATTCCTAACATTTACCACACTTGTCACCAAGCAAATGTTCCACCACCATCATTTAACACAATTACTCTGACAAACATAGGACCTTTACACTCCTTAAGGTATGAATTCGTCAATGACATACAGCATGCAGCAGTTTTTCTGGACAAAATGTGCCACGGGAGCAACGTTGCGTATAACTTAGACCACGTTCTTCTCAAGCTCATGCTTTTGCCGGTTGTTAATGTAATCAGAGACAAGTGACTTTGAGCAGAACTTATCTTCGTTTTATTTGAAGGATTATTATTTCTGATGGAGAAAGATCCATTCAATGAGAGCTCCAAATGAAACTTGGGCCTGTGTTTTGTTTTTGACAAAAATGTCATTTGAATGGCTGCAAATCACAATGAAAGAGGACTGATGGTTATTAAATTGAGGAGAAAAAAAAAACAGCATATTGCTAAAAATATTAGACTTGTGCAAGTACTAGAGGCATCCATCCCATGTTATGATGATAGTAATGGTTGAGCATTGGAACCAGCCCAAATTTTGACTACACTTTCACTGGAGATTTTCTTTTGTGTCCCTGTATCATGTTAACTTTAAGACAAGCAGGACAGCAGGATAGGCCCAGAGCACTTTCCCACAGAAAGATTTTGTTCTCAACTCATAAATGTAAGCAGCTTAAACATCCTCCAAAAAAAAAAAAAAAAAAATTCAGATTTTAGGTACAGCCATGCATCTGACACTGAACCTCTGCCATTCCCGTCCGACTTCCAAGGAGGGGATCCCAGAACGTCTCCAGCGGCACTTCGGCCAGAGGCGCTGGGCAGGGGTTTAGCTGAGTGCTGGTGGAGCTTGGGGAGACATCTTGTTTATGTTGATGAGAAGTGCGGGAGAACAGCCGCGGATGTGTCCACAGGGCAGGATTGTGCCTGGGGTCAGCCCAGGGCTGATGAACTTCCCCTGGGAAAGTTCAGCCCTTCCTCTTTTCTTCACTCACACAACAAAGACTGTTTCTATTTTCCCCCTTTATTTATTTGTTTCACAGACATGTTAATCTAAAACAACTTGTGTTTAATGTTTTTTTATGTTCACTGGAGCCACAGCCTAAAGTAGTTTTTCAGATTTAAAGTTTCTTGGTCAAAGATGGTAGTTCTGTAATGACAAACCACCTATAGCCCAGGAACATAAGGTAATAATAATAATAACAATAATAATAATAATAATAATAAAAAATAAAGTGGTTTTAGAGGGTGTAGCAATATGCAGTGTGTTCCTGTGTGAAACTGAACGTGGCCTGGGATGTAAGAGTGCAGTTTATCTCAAAGCATCTGGAAATGTATAGAGTTAAGAATAATAAATAAAGCTGCTTTTGGTGTGAGGTTCATAGTTTGTGAGAAGCAGGAGGGTCGGAGAACAGACACAGACCCAGGCCTGCTGTCCCAGCATGCCTCGTCCCTGAGAGAGTTCCCACTCTCCAGGGATTGGTCCTGGGACCGGCAGCAGGCCTTCAGAATGGGTTTATGCTTCCACATCAGGTGGAGAGTGGGTTCCCACAGCCGTGAGGGGCCTGACCCTGCACCCCAGCTGTGGGCGGACATGACAGGAGGGCCTCCTCTTCCCGGACATTTCACAGACCTCCGAGCAGCAGAGAAAAAACACAGAAACAGTGGAGAGGAAGTGGGCATGGCAACCTAATTCATAACCTTCGTAATGGAAGCTGTCTCTGCCAAAAATGATGTCTCCATATGCTTATGACATCAGTGGAAGTTCACCGGTACAGGGAATGTCACAGATGTTACTTAGCTGCTGGACTGACAGTTTTAAACACCAGTTAAACTGACCTCACAACCTGGCACTTCCACCTTTCGCGGTTTAATGAAAACTCGGTTATTGAAAGATATTTAGGAGTCAGCTTTAATACCGTTCTGAGCTTTTTATTCAGTGCTGTCAGTAGTTTGCTTGTCAAATTTCTCGGTAGAGGAGCTGGTTTTATAATTATATTATTTGAATGCGGTAAAAGTACAGCTAATCAAAGTGGAGAATCAGAGTTCTTCACTGACTAGTACGCTTGTAATCGCACAGCGCTGTTAAGGACCGGCTGCAGTCTGAACACCATGTAAGTGCTCGCTAGGAGTGTCAATAAGACACGAACAAAGCCCTTTGCCCTGAAAACTGCCTCTCTGCTCCTAATACAGACGCTACACTCCCCCTGTCCTGGCTGCAGTGGCGAGGTAACACAGAGTCGGTCAAATCACTCATGCAGCTCTTTGATTCTCAGCATGCAACAGGTCAGCAGGCAGGATTAGCTATGTTTGCTTAGAAGATGGTTTGAGTTGGGAAGGTAACCTCGATAAAATGGGACTAAGATACATGTGAGGGGCCTTGCAGGTAACGGACAGAAAAAGACACCTAGTAACCCATTTTAAACATCTCACACGCAGGGGCAGACTATGGCTTTATGGGCTGGATCTGGCTCTTCTCCTGGTTTAATCTCACCTGCTGCTAATGTGATCAGACTAAGGGTTATATGCTGTAATAAATGAAAACTTCCACTAGGGGGTCTCTCTTCAGCATCCGGTTTGCTGAGTGCTCTCTATCCCCCTCTGGGAACAGCCACACCTAACTGTTAGAGTGAGCAGGGATTCATCGGAAGGTACTTCTCAGGTAAGCATGCTACACATGCTAGTAACACAGCATGGCTTTTTACAAAGTAAATTTTTGAACCACTGTATGGTTGACATCCCTGGTATGTTTAGAATAAGCCTATTTTTGAAGAAGCTGGAGAACAGTAGCTTGATGAGTGGAAAAAACTGACAAGGAAT
Source organism: Chitala chitala (assembly GCA_025773905.1). Classification (NCBI taxonomy): domain Eukaryota; kingdom Metazoa; phylum Chordata; class Actinopteri; order Osteoglossiformes; family Notopteridae; genus Chitala; species Chitala chitala. The sequence continues at coordinate 33,533 of JABJVR010026033.1, forward strand.
TCTCTAAATATTAATTTCTCTCTTTTAGTACTTAATGAACATTTCATGGTACTGGTTTTGAGAGAAAAAAAAAAACATGTTACAATTTAATGAAAATATAGCATGGCTCACCACTTACTATTTAAAACCCATTATGACCTTTAAAACAAATTAAATTCATTTCCTGCCCACATTCTAACACAAAGATCTATATTCCTATAACATTTCTCAACACTCGTGGATGCAGTTTCTATGTAATGATGGATGTTCTTACCAATTTTTTTCATAGGGGTCTAAAATGCAAGCAGTTGTTGATAAACATGGCTTTTGCATTCACTAAATTGTGAATTTCTAAATCAATCTTTTACTTTGAATTTGTACACCAATAACAGTATAGCAATGCCTTTACACATCCATAACATTCAGCTGATCACTATCCTTGTTAAAGTATTCTAAACACCTAGATTAACAATTTTGGTTCTCTATTTATTTAATTACGTTTGACACACTTTCAGCGTAAGCAAGACATTTTAATACTCTGCCAACATTCGAGGCTCAGCCCCTCCCTGACGCCATTATAAGCGCACGGGCAAACGAAGCGCGTAAGAGCTGGCGTGGTCTGCTGTAAAACTCGTGTGGGCTAAGTATTACTCATCTCCTGAAGTAAAGGTGTGCGACGGCATGATTTGCACAAGCAATTAGTTAATGTGCTGTTCGGCTTCTCTCCCATCTGCTTGCGTGGACCGGAGCTCATCCCTCAAACTGACAGCCCAGTCGTCCTCATTGCCCACACCAGAACTGGGAGCCCACCAGACAGATTTGTCAAGTATCTCAATTAATGGGCTCTTCCTGTTCGAAGCCCAGTGTAGCCCCATGTACACGCAAAGGAAGAAAATAACAAGCACGCGGTATGAGAAAAACAAAAACACGGCGCCTTGTTATCTTTTTTATGCAATTTATTCTAACCATGTAGAGAAGATTTTCGTGAAGTCTGGTTTTAGCTTTGGTCTTACAACTTAATGCAGATACATCCATCCATCCATTATCTTAACCGCCCATCCCAGAGCACATAGGGCGCAGGGCAGGGGACACCCAGGGCGGGGCGCCAACCCATCACAGGCAGATACATAAAAAAAAAAAAAAAAAAAACGCTTATTTCCTGGGGCGTCTTTAATACAGCAGGTGTGTTTTTGTAAATTAGTTGCATTTTCATATCCAGAAAGAAAGACAGTTGCAATTTAATTAAGTGTTGAAACAACATTCATTTGGAAGGTCTGCGCGTTTGCGCTGCACGTCTGTAACAAGCTTAAGGCACCTCGATTTTCTCGTGGATGTGCCGATCTATTTTAAACGTTTAAACTAATGTTTCTCATGAGGTGGACACTAAGGCCGTTCAGCAACTGTAGTAAGTAAACACAGCAGTTTCACTGCGTGAAATAAACACCAGTTTTTAAAATAACATCCAATAAACTTCTGATTGTAAGAAATAAAAATACTTGAAAATTGGAGTACTGTACAGACTGTCATTTATATAAGCACCTAGTATTTAACTAATAAATATCACTGTATGGTCATAGTCTCTACACATGCTGTTTACACGTCTGTACTGTGCACACTTCAGGTAGCTGCACTTCTTGGGTAATAATCAGTTTGAGCTTAGAGCCAGAATAGCAGACAATAAGCCCATAATGTTGCCAAGACTATAATACAGAGCAATATTCCGTTAGCCACAACACTAAAGACATTGCATCAATCATCCTTTCATGTTGAGATTACTGTGGAAACTTGGCAGAATCATGTTCTTTTGTATGGTGATAGAGGTTGCTGGGTATTTCAGTTTTAGTGGTGTACCATTCAGAATTATTTTGACTGCTTGGTCTTTAGGTCAAAACGCTTTGCATTATCAATCTATCACATGATTAAGACTTCTGTGCCAATGCTTCCCCCTCAGCCAAGCTCAGAAACACAGCACAAAGCACAGGAAGATCATAAGCAGCCTTCATAAACAGCCTGTGCTAGGCAACCCACATGACATAGCACTGAAAAGCAAAATGCCAGCAGGCAAATGTGATATAATGATGAACCCCCCCTGATCAACTACAAGACTTTAGACCTGGGGTATGAAACCCAGCACCCATGCCGTGTTACACCACGTACTGTCTTTTTCCTCTCATCTGTAACATGTTCCAGAAAGAAACCAGAAAGGTTAATTCTAAAACCCGATTTGTGCTAAATCCAACAGTAAACCGCATGATTCCACATTCAGTTTCCATTGATAATTATATCCCAATAAATGCTAATCACTAGCAAAGAAAAGAACCAGGATGAACATTTAAAGGGTAAGTTTAAAAGCTCAGTTACGTTTGCTCGAATTACCGTTGTAGACTCTGCTTCCATAATGACATCAGTAATGATGCGAAGTGTCTTGTTTGTTTAACGATGCTGCAGTGCAATGTGGGGAAAGTGGGCGTGGTTGGCACATGACACCAGGGGCAGAATGTCAGGTGAAGCAAATTAGTCATTAACTGCATCCTGGCTTTGTCCCAGCTGTCCTTTGTTTCCTGTTTCCTGTTTTTTTTTTTTTTTTTAAACTTCGTGGATGAACACTTGTATCCACACAAAACTGCTCATACCGTATTCACTGTTTTCTGTTTGTTTACTTTTTCTTGCCACTATATCTCTTGAATGATTATGAATAAGGCTACACAGATGACTGCATCTTACTAAACATCTGCTTGTTCACAAATGCTGCTTAAGGACTTATCTTCTCTGCTCTCCTGCAGTATCACATTGTATTTGTATTGTTGCAGCTTTTGGGTTAGTTCATGATTAATAAATGCATTGCACTAATGACCTAAAACCAAAACAGTAAACGGCATCACAAGCTTCAAGATGGGGGGGGGGGCGCGGTTTAACCCCAGGGGGGGGGTGGCTAAAAAAGTGCAGTGTGTGTACCCGAGTGTTAAATGGTAAGAGTGGGTTGTTTTGTGGGCGTTGCATT